>JAHNEJ010001829.1:0-290570 GCA_022559845.1 Amorphophallus konjac | reverse complement strand
CCACTTAATCTAATGGTTGAGATTAAATCATTTAATTCAATATTATTTTATTAAAATTAGTCATTCAAACTTCACCAACCCCTCACCTAACATCTTTTGACTATCTTACATTTTTTCTTTTTTTTATATTAGAGGCCTGTGTTATTTGACTAAAGAAGAAGATAGATTAAGTAACTAATAATTAAGGTTAAACAAAAATTTTTTTTTAAAATAACTCATGCCGCAAAGCGACATAAGGGGGGGGGGGGGCGGAGCGGCGCAAGCCCGCCCGCGGACGCGCGCGTTCACGCGGGCGATCGCATGGGGCGGCGCTCCCCACTTTTTTTAAATTTTTTTTATTTTTTTTCAATTTAAACCTTCTTATATTTTTTTGTATTTATGCCCTTTTCTTTTTGTTTAACCCCTTTCTTTCATTTTTTTTTGTTCCAAACCCTTTCAAAAAAAAAATTTAAAACAATCAACCGCCTATAATTTTGTTTATGACTAAATAAACATAATAAAATAAAGAATTTAAATATTTGGATATATAAAATTTTTAAACAATTAATAAACTACTAAAAAAATCGTAGGGTATTACACCCTCTCCCCCTTAAAGAAAATTTCGTCCTCGAAGTTTGGGGTTAGATCACATACCGAACAGATGATGGTACTTCTTCTTCATCGCTTCTTCTGGTTCCCACGTGGCCTCCTCATGCGAGAAGTTCCTCCATAGTACCTTCACCAGTGGGATGACTTTAGTCCTCAGCACTTGTTCTTTGCGGTCCAGAATTCGAACAGATTGCTCCTCGTAGGATAGGTTCTGCTGGAACTGCATCTGCTCAGTACTGATCACGTGCGCCGGATCATGCACGTACCTCCTCAGCATGGACACGTGGAACACCGGATGTACTCCCTCCAGAGACGGAGGTAAAGCCAACCGATATGCCACATTTCCCAATCTCTCCAGAATTTCGAATGGTCCGACGAATCGTGGATTTAATTTTCCACGCTTGCCGAACCGAACGATTCCCTTTGACGGAGACACCTTGAGGAAGACGTGATCACCAATTTCGAATGACAGCTCCTTCCTTCGGTTATCAGCATAGCTCTTCTGTCGGTCTTGTGATGTCATCAATCTATGTCGGATCTGCCTGATCTTTTCGGTAGTTTCTTGAACAACTTCGGGCCCCACATACTGCCTGTCTCCTGTTTCCTCCCAGTCCCAGCACAACGGAGACCTACAAGGTCTACCATATAGTGCCTCGAATGGAGCTATGCCTATACTCGCGTGGAAGCTATTATTATAAGAAAATTCCACGAGAGGTAGATGTCGCTCCCAATCGCCCTTCCAATCAAGAACACAAGCCCGAAGCATGTCCTCTAGTCTCTGAATCGTCCTTTCGGACTGACCGTCAGTTTGCGGGTGAAAAGCTGAACTGAGCTTGAGCCGCGAACCAAAAGCTTTATGCAACCCTTGCCACAGTCTGGATGTGAACCAGGGATCCCTGTCGGAGATGATAGACTTTGGAATCCCGTGAAGTCTGACAATGTTATCAACATATAGTCTTGTCAAGCTTTCCACCGATTGCTTTACCTTCATAGGAAGAAATTGTGCAGATTTTGAAAATTGGTCCACGATCACCCATATAGAGTCATTGCCTTTTACCGATCTGGGTAACCCGGTCACAAAGTCCATAGTGATTGCTTCCCATTTCCACTGAGGAATTTCCATTTTCTGCATTAGCCCTGATGGCCTTTGGTGCTCTGCTTTTACCTGCTGACAAACCAAGCATCTAGCCACAAAGGCAGCTACGTCCTTATTCATTCCCTGCCACCAGAAAGACCGTTTCAAGTCTTGGTACATTTTACCACCTCCTGGATGAATAGAGAACATTGATCGGTGTGCTTCCTCCAGAATCTGTCTTCTCAAATCGGCTATATCAGGTACACAGATCCGGTGTTGAAATCGAATCACTCCATCTTCATCACGAGCAAAGCCGGTCTTCCCGATCAATCCTTGTAGCTGGGGATCATCTTTTTGCACCTCTATTATCTTGTCAAGCACTGTTGACCTAATGGTCAGTTGAGACACAAATGCTTGACACAGTTGAGGCTCAATCATAGCCATAAGTTGCGCTGCATCTTCGATCATCTTCCAATCTTGCTGCATCATAACTCTTTTCCTACTGAGAGCATCGGCTACTACATTTACCTTTCCTGGATGGTATCGTAATTCGAAGTCACAATCTTTCAAGAATTTGACCCATCTTCTTTGTCTTAGATTCAACTCCTTCTGAGAGAATAGGTACTTCAGACTCTTGTGGTCAGTGAACACTTCGAACTTGACGCCGTAAAGATAATGACGCCAGATCTTCAATGCATGAACCACTGCAGCCAATTCCAAATCATGAGTCGGGTAATTTCGCTCATGCTCCTTTAGTTGGCGAGAAGCATAAGCGACCACCCTTCCATTTTGCATCAGTACACTGCCTAGCCCAACCTTCGATGCATCGGAATAGATAGCAAAGTCATCCTCATTGTTAGGCAAAACAAGAATTGGTGCCGATGTCAGCCTAACCTTCAGCTCTTGGAAACTCTTCTCACAGCTCTCAGACCATATATATTTGACTCCCTTTCGGGTCAACTTAGTTAGTGGCGTCGCTAGAGATGCAAATCCCTCAATAAAGTGACGATAGTAACCAACTAACCCTAAGAAACTCCGAATCTCTGTGGGAGATTTAGGAGTCTCCCATTCCAGAACCGCCTGGACCTTTGCGGGGTCAACGGCAACACCATTGCCTGAGATTACATGCCCGAGGAAATGAACCTCCGTCAGCCAAAAGTCACATTTGCTGAACTTAGCATACAGCTCATACGCTCTTAGCGTCTCGAGGACGATTCTCAAGTGTTCCAAGTGTGAAGCTTCATCATGAGAATATATCAGCACATCATCAATAAAGACAACCACAAAGGTGTCAAGATACGGTCTAAACACCCGATTCATCAAGTCCATAAAAGCAGCAGGGGCATTTGTCAGACCAAAAGGTAGCACCAAGAATTCATAATGACCATATCTCGTTCGGAATGCTGTCTTGGATGTGTCTTCTTTCTTTATCCTCAACTGATGGTATCCCGAACGTAGATCAATCTTTGAGAACACTGTGGCTCCTTGCAACTGGTCAAACAGGTCATCAATGCGGGGTAAATGATATTTATTTTTAATGGTCACCTCATTAAGTTTGCGATAGTCAACGCATAACCTAAGAGAACCATCCTTCTTCTTCACAAATAGAACTGGAGCTCCCCATGATGACACACTTGGACGGATAAACCCCTTGTCTAACAAGTCTTGAAGTTACTTTTTCAACTCTGACAATTCTGCTGGGGCCATTCTGTAGGGTGCCTTAGAGACAGGTGATGTGTCAGGTAACAAGTCAATGGCAAACTCTAACTCCCTTGCAGGTGGTAACCCGGGCAAATCCTCTGGAAACACATCAAGGAATTCCCGAACAACCTCGATCTCTGCTATAGTCGATGATTGATCAACATCCGACTTCGTGACTACGCTTGCCAAGAATGCTTCGTAGCCCTTCCTCAACATTCGCACAGTCTTCATTGTTGAAACTACTAACTTCTTCCCATCCATATGCTTCAGTAAGGGATGAGAAAACTCTCTCTCCAGGGATGCGAAAAATTACTCTCTTCCTTCGACAATCTATCAGAGCGTAATGCTCTTCTAACCAATCCAGTCATAGGATATCATCAAAGTCTTGCATAGGTAAACAACAAAAATAACCAGGCAGAGTTCTTCGTTCTATATTAACTGATAGTGAGGGGATGTGCCTCTTGGTAGACACTGCTCCTGCAGGTGTGTGTACCAACAGGGGCACGTCTAGTTCTACTGATTCAATTCCAAATTCTTCATACAATTGACTAGCAAACTTCTCAGAGATGAAAGTATGTGTGGCACTGGTGTCAAACAATACTCTAGCATGAATACCATTGATAGAAATAGTACCTTCTGTGAGGTCCTCCGCCTGCTCGGCATCCTCTCTCGCAAGTGTAAATACCCGAGCTGGCGCTCGAGGTCTCCCCGCGGGTCTCGCTGCTCCCGATCTAGCTGCTACTATTGCTGGTCTGGCTGCCACTGGAGCTGCTGTTGCTGCTACTGGCCGAGCCGTAATAAGTTGCATCAACTTCGGACAATCTCGAATCATGTGACCCTTCTCGCCACAACGGAGACATCTGCCGGTGGCGATCCAGCATACTTCCCCGCCATGGCGCTTGCCACATTGCTTGCATTCCGCTTTGTTGCTGCCCCAAATTGGTGGCGTGGTCTTCCTTGCCACGAACGGTCGTGACGGATTGCTCATCACCTTCTTGCCCTTGTCATTCCGTTGAAATGGTGCTGATGGTCTTTTTGTTGAAGTCCTCTTCTCCTCCTGATATAACTCCATGTCGCTCTCTTGACGACATGCCGTGCCAAGAGTCGCCTCCATAGTAGCCAGATCTAGTGCAACTAGGCGGGTCCGAAGCGACGGTCGTAGACCCCCCACAAATTTCTTCACCTTCCTCCTTTCATCTGTAGCAATATGTGGTGCATATTTTGACAATTCCGCGAACTTTACTTCATACTCGAGCACGGTCTTCGACCCCTGAGTTAGGGCCAGAAAGTCTTGCTCCAGTTTATCTTGTATATGTTCTGGTATGTACTTTGCCATAAACAGCTCCGTGAATTCTTCCCAGGTAATTTCATGCTCCAGTCTGTCTGGCTGATTCCTTAGAACAGACGCCCACCAAACGCCCGCTCTCTTGTGTAGCATGTACGCCGCCAAGCTTGTTTTGTCCTCATCCGCACACCGGATGACCCGGAAAATCTTCTCGATCTCGTGGAGCCAGTTTTCAGCCATGATTGACTGACACTCCCCCTTAAAAGATGGTGGTGCCATCCGCCGAAACCTCTCCATCATAGTCACTCCTCCTAAAGCCTGCTCCTGGGGTGATGCTGCCTGAGTCAGGAGTTGCGCCTGTAGTGCTGCCTGCGTCTGCGCCTGGGTCTGCATAGCTTGAACCAGGCCTTGCATGAACATTCCATAGTCCACCAAAGGTGGTGGGGGCGGAGCTGGGGGTCCTCTCGGCTCCTCTTGAGTATCGTCATTTTGAACTGCACGACGACCTCCTCCCGCCATGGTCTGACAATACAAATATTCGGTTAAGTTTTCATCATAACTCCCTACTAATTTAGGATTTTTAGAATGTGGATTAAGCTGATGACCATTTATGTAAATTCTCGATCTTGGGCTCTGATACCACTCTCTGTGACGTCCCGACTCGCAAATCCGGTCCAGTCGTAAAGACTCGCGTTGGATCCCGATCGGAACGTCACAGTGGGAACAACCCAAGCGGTACAATTACAATTGAGAATTACACATAAACACTGAGATATCATTGCAGCGGAAATGAAAATACTCAATTCATCAACTTACAGTCAAAAGACAACATCCACAAGATAGAAATAACGATAACAATTTCACCCGTCTTTTATTACATAACCAAATTTCACACATTTTTTTTTACATAAGACATAACTCATAACATAACTACCTAAGATAAAGACTGGTAGTAAAATCTGAGCCGCGATCAAACACTGCGAGATCACTCCTCGCTTCCTTCTACCGCTTCTCCTGAAATTATTCAACGGGATGAGTCTACGAATAGACCCAGTAAGAGACTAAGCATACTCCCTAGTCAAAACATGTATCAACATATCCAAAGTGATTTGCGGTAATTTGTTTCATAAAGTCATTCTATTTTCATTTGACAAAGAAAGCATGTACATTAAAACTTTATTCTACCAATGACAAAGTAAATAAAAATTCATCATTTGTAAACATTAATGAATGATTCCAATAATGAATCAATGAACAGTAATAACAGTTTCAGTATCAATTCAGTGAGCAGTAATAGTCGTATTAATAACGACTCAGTGAACAGTAATAGTAGTTCAGTGTCAATTCAGTCGACAATAACAGTTGTTCAATTTCAGTTCAATAAACAGTAACAGTGGTATAAATAGTCAGACACAGTGTCCAAACCACCACTAGAATGACAGTCAATCGGTACTCGATCACCTAGGTAAATAGTGATGAGTATTGGTTACTGCGCAGAACCCGGAGAAGTCCTCTCCACCTTAACCAATGGTACTTGTCCACCTCTAGGATTTCATCCCCGTTACCCTCGGGGCCAGTACAGTGTGAACCTCCCCATAGGGGCATTTCTATAGTTTAGTTCCAGTCTCCCCCTATGGTGGCAGTGTCCATTTGCCATTACTAACAGTACGGTAAAAATATAAATATGACTTATATGAAATGGATACATGCCACTCAAAATTCATGCTGTGAATATTAATATACCAATACTGAAAATTATTTTTCTTTTTCTAATATTTTCAAGTTATTCAAATATAATGACATATCTATATATCAAAATTTACTAAATCTAGTTACAGGTATCAGAATGCCTTGAAATTTCAGGGAATCAATATATTTACAAAAAGGATCAAAACAGTATATTTTCGTAATTTTTCAGAAAGTATTTAATATTTTTACAGAATTATTTATAATCCATTTATACATCAAAAATTTATAATTCTATTATCCAAACTCAGAATACATTACAATTTCAGGAATCTAATAAACTTACAGGAAATATCAGAACAGATTTTTTTTTCAGACATTAGTTATAATTTTTCTGAAATTACTTATATTCCAACATGCATCATAAATTGACTAAATTTAGCTAATAAATTTTTAAGACCCTTAAACTTTTACATAAACTTATATTTGTCTTTAACAATACATAGAAATTTTTTTCATAATTTTGCATGCAGGAATTAAAATTTTTACAGAATTATTTAAATTATCCAATACATGGAATATTAACTAAATATATCCACAACACTCTACAAGTCACCATAATTTTTCAAACCATCATTCATAACAGAAATATCATTCTTAAAATTTTTCATTATTTTTCACACTGCATTACTATTTTTAACACTATATTACTATTTTTCATACTAAGTAAGAAAAAGATATCCTGAATAATAAATCAACGAAATATATCTAAAATGATCAGATAATTTCTAAACATTTACATAATGTTGTGTCAGACAGAAGTATCATATGTAAAAATTTTCATCATTTTTCATTCAGTATGTCTATTTTCTAATTTCTTTATATCAATTTCTAAAATTTACAATAATTTACAATAATAACTTTTAAATGGAGACAATTATCCAGAATACTTACAATGGCCAAAATATACTGAAAATTAACTTACAGATATCAAAACCTCAGTTCTGTGATTTTTTTAGATTTTTCACAGAATATTAGTATTTATTCAAAAATTTTAATTATTTATTTAAACATTGATAATTATACCAGTGATGATTCTGATATCCTAATGCGATGATATTTTCATAAATTAGTTCTAACAAATATTTAAGTCTTCTGGTAAATTTTTAAGATTTTTCATATATTATTTGTATTTTTCTCATAATTTTATACTTTTATTAAATATCAAAAATTATCTAATACTACTTGCATATATCAATAATTATTGATATTTTCAGAATACAACACACTCAATGTCTGGACCATACAGTAAAATTATAAGACTTTTGTGAATATGGTTTCTAATTTTTATAATTTCTATACTATTATTTATATATTTTATCATGTATGAAAAATCATTAAAACAAATATCATGATCCAAAAACTATGAACATTTTTCTGTACATAGATCTCACAGTAAAGTACCTTCTTTCAATTTATTGAAATTTTATATCATCCTTTGATATTTTAGTATAATTTAAACACCTTTAGGATAATATTAAAATATCTTTAAACGTGAAAATAAATTAAATCAGACATAGAAATTTTTACAGAAAGTTCATAACATCATGTTTCAGGATTCTGGAAACTCTCTCAATTTATCATACACCGTTGCAAATTTTAAGATATTAATCACTTAATTATACCATTAACCACATGCTTTAACTTAATGATTTAATACTAATCCGACCAAGATAAGATTTCAGATTATGAAAATACGGTCTATAGATTTAACTACCTATATAGATGTTAATTACACACGATAAATCATTCTAAATACGTTAATACATGCTAATCTAGGGGATAAAGTGTTAATCCCTTATCTTAAAAATGCTTAAACACTCCTTAATAACCTTCACACCTCCCCCTGCTGCACTCCACGAACTCAGCTTCCAAGAGGAGCAAATGAGCCCCCTATACCCCTCAATTTATAGGGGTTTTTTACTTAATCAATCCTAACCACCCACTTAATCTAATGGTTGAGATTAAATCATTTAATTTAATATTATTTTATTAAAATTAGTCATTCAAACTTCACCAACCCATCACCTAACATCTTTTGACTATCTTACATTTTTTTATATATATGAGACATGTGTTATTTGACTAAAGAAGGAAGATAGATTAAGTAACTAATAAAAAGGTTTAACAAAAAAAATTTTTTTTTAATAACTCATGCCGCAAAGCGGCATCAACGGGGGGGGGGAGCGGCGCCCGCCCGCGCGCGCGTGGGGCGGCGCCCCCCACTTTTTTTTAAATTTTTTTTATTTTTTTCAATTTAAACATTCTTATATTTTTTTGTATTTATGCCCTTTTCTTTTTGTTTAACCCCTTTCTTTCATTTTTTTTTGTTCCAAACCCTTTCAAATTTTTTTTAAAAAAAACAATCAACAGCCTATAATTTTGTTTATGACTAAATAAACATAATAAAATAAAGAATTTAAATATTTGGACATATAAAATTTTTAAACAATTAATCAACTACTAAAAAAATCGTAGGGCATTACACCAACTCAACCTGTATAAAGTAGTCCGGAGTTAACCCATTTTTAGTTTGATAGGAGGGTAGTTAATCTGGGAGCTAGTAAGGAGGTGGACTAACCTACTTTTAATCTAGTGTGATTTAATAAGTAGTAAGTTAACCCAGTAATGATAATAAATAAAATATTATATTTATATACTTTTAAATTTTTTTAATATATCTCTCATTCTCTCTCTCTACCTCTCTCCCCTCCCCTCTCTCTAGTCACTCTCTATCTCTCACACATTAATTATTAGTATAAGTTATTGTTCATCTTTAAAATTTTAATTTATTTTAATTTTAAATTATTTTAATATATGTTACAAATTAAATATATCATAAAAATAAAAATATTTTTGATAAATAACACCATTAGTATTTTTGATAAATAATATCAATAATCTCACCAATTAAAATTTAAAAGTCAAAAATGGCATAATACGAGTTTATGTTACTATTCACCTTTATAAATTTCTATTTTATCTTAATTTTTAAATATTGTTATTATATTATATAAATATAATATATCATGAAAATAAATTTTGTTTATCAAATAACATCAATAATCTCACTAATTAAAATATAACAATCAAAAATGGCATTAATTACGGGGTTATGTTATTGTTCATCTTAAAAAAATTATTTTACCTTATTTTTTAATATTTTAATATATTATATAAATTGAATATACCATGAAAATATTTTTTTGATAAATAACATCATTAATCTCACTAATTAAAATATAAAAGTCAAAAATATCATAAATTACGGGTTTATATTACTATTCATATATCGATTTTTATATTAAATTAATTTTTAAATATTCTAAATATATTCTATAAAATGTATATACAATGAAAATAATTTTTTTAATAAATAACATCATTAATCTCACTAATTAAAAATTAAAAGTCAAAATCATTTTTAAAATTACTGTTCACTTTCAAAAAAAATTTCTTTTTAAATTTTATAAATATTTTTAATATATTCTATAAATGAATAAACAATGAAAATATTTTTTAATAAATAACATCATTAATCATACTAATTAAAATTTAAAAGTCAACAACGTATTTAAAGATTACTGTTCACTTTCAGATTTTTTTATTCTTTTTAAATTTTATAAATCTTTTTATTATATTCTAAAAAATAAATATATTATTATAATAATAAAAATTGTGATAAAAATATCATTAATATTATTAATTACAATTTAAAGATGATAAAAGTTTTAATCATTCGTGATTAAACTTAAAGAAATAGGAGAGAGAGAGTTATAGAGAGAGAGGGGAAAGTGCATTAAATGGGAGGGGGTGCATTAAATGGGAGGGAGTTAACACAAACACAGCTCCGGATGTGGGTTTCAAAGTCACGGGTTAGCCTGGGATCAACCCTCCTGTAAATCGGATTTCCCTAAACCCTCTGTCAAACCACAAAAAGAAGTTAGCTCCGGTTAACTTTAGGTTAACCCAGGGCTAACCTTTAACCAAAGCGGGACGAACTCATGTTGGTTTCCAGTTCAAAAACACATCTCGGGCTCTAGATGTCGATCCTCCCTTCATCTAATTCTTCTATGATAGCATCCCTTCTAGCAATCCATAGCCTCCTCCCAACTCCAAGTCTTTCAAATTTTCTCTAGCATCACATCTAAGCTTCTAAGTAAGATCTTCCTCACTAACTTCTCAGGATGCAGAGCTGGATGAGAAGATTGCTTTCTCACTTCTCAACAGCTATTCTTCTCCATCTTCCTTAGCCTCTCATACACACTTACTCAAAGCCAGTAATGGAGCATTCATTCACACGCACACTCCCGGGCACTCATCAATCCTCACTCTCTACTATCCTTTAAAAATCCCATATTTTAATACCCACTTTATAAAGACTCCTCCTTTTCCCTTAATTGGGTGTATGTCCCTCTTTGTTTACAACATTTGCCTTTAACAAGAATTTTGGCTTAACAAATGGTTTGTTTAGGAAAAGTGATTAACATAAAAGTTGTTATTGATTTAATTATCATTCTAATGGATCCAAGTTCACCTTGATTGGATTTTTATACCTCAAGTTATATTAATTAAAATTTAATTATTTATGTGATTCTCCTATTAAAGGTTTATTATGGGCCTAATTAAGATCCCTGATTGGGCCACCCTATTGGGCTTATTCTACTTGGGTCCCTTACACTAATGGGCTTTAGTAATTAGGGTGTTACATTTCCATTGCCCTTAAACAAATTTAGTCCGCGAAAGTTAACCCATCACTACACTTCCGCTACGCACACTTCGATCCCATTGACTACCAAGTAACTTACACCTGTTGTCTTCTACTTCTCTGAGTTCCTTCGTAAGAAAATGGTCTCAAGTAATTATTGACTACATATCCAATCAGATTTTTTCTTTCTTAGGGAACTTTGCATTCTTATAGATTGCTAAAGTGCCTTCTATCCAGCCCCTTCTCTATCTAAACATTTAGCCTATTGACGTTCTATCCTTGACTTAACATTAGAAGGCTCTTCTCAGACCACTACAACTTATTTTTTTTTATAGTGTTAGGTAAAGATGTTTAAGCAAAATTTTGACCATTTCGATTTTTAAATGTTATCAAATCCATCCTAGAAATTCATAAATAGCCCCATGTATATTTAATATCTATTTCACTGTGGATCCCATTCTAGAGTTTCTTTCTATTTAGGGATTTTTGTAAATAAAATACTATTAAAAGTGAATTGGAAAAAAATAGAATTCCTAAAAACACATTAGCATGCATATCAGATAGGGTCCCTAAATGGCAACAGCATCACAATGATTAGACTTTGGCCACTGGGTGAGAGGTTAACACACACACACACACACGCACACGGGGGAGAGAGGGAAAGGGAAGGAGAGAGAGGCACTTCCCTCTAGCACTGGCAATGCCACTATTGGGAGGGTTAGAGAGAGAGCAGAGAGAGAGAGAGAGTGGGAGAGAGATGGAGGCGGCATACCGTACGCCCATGCGAGATGGCATGGGAGTCTGGCCTCTAAGGGTGGCCCGATGGCGTCGTGGTGGGCGGAAGACCCGACCAACGGGGTGTGATGTTAGCGCCACAGGCGACGTGTAGACCGGACGACAATAGAGACTCTATTGGAGGTGGTTGGCTCCCCCTTCAGCCGTCCACTCTACGCGACACATCCGTCTCCCCCAGTGCCCCGAGCCCCCTCTCTCCTCCCCCGATGCACTATCCCCTCGACCTCGATCAACCCCCCTCAGTCTCATGCAACAACTCCCCTAGAGCCTCGAGCCCCCTCTCTCTTCCCTCGGCACACCACCCCCCGACCTCGACCCTCAGCTCCCAACCTTCGATGACACCTCCAATGCACCCCGAGCCCCCTCTCTCTCCCCCAGTGCACTTCCCCCTCCTCCTGGCAGCCCCCCCCCTCTAGTGTGCCCCCCTCCCCCTCTCTTCCCTAGTTGATTAGAGTTTCTTGAGAATCAGAGTTAGGGGTGGGAGTCAATTTTTTTAACTATGGGTATTATTGACATTTCATAAGTCCAATTAAAATCAACCATGGTTAGATTCACGACTAATAACGAGAAATTACGATGGTAGCATTTTTTCAATGTAAGGTTAAAAATAATGTTATGCCTACAATGTGTTTTCAGAAATAATCATTTTTACCTGTTCACTTTTAACAATGATTTATTTACAAAAATTCCTTCTATTTGTGATCTATTCTATTCCTCTTCCTCGTAAAATTTTGTAATTCACATATTAAATGGATAATCTTCCTGCAACATTCCCATGCCCCTTACCCATTTTTAGAATTGATAATTGTTTCGAGTCAACCTAAGATACAAGTGATCAATACTTACTATTTCGGACCAAAATAATAATATGAATATATATATATATATATATTGAGAACAAGTCACATGAAGTTGACACCTTGCTGCTCCTAGTTTCATTCCCCTCAATATATATGCTGGACAGTCTTTTGGGTGAAATGACGATATTCCCTGCAGTTTTTATCATCAACGGAACATTATATATCTTGGTATTATTAGATGTATGATACCACATCTCTAGGTCAATTTCGGAGTTTGCTCTATGTATAGACCCTTTAGATTCTCAACTGGTTTGTCAAATTCCCCAACCTTGCTAATGATACCACCTCCGTGGACCAACGGATGTGGATGCACATATATCATACACATGGATCGTTGGGAGATTTACATTTCCATCGCACGAATCGATCGTGGCGCCATAATTATAAAGAGAGTCTATAAAATTCGAGTAATTCACGTACTTTAACGTGGGTCGAGTCTGGAATATATATATATATATATATATATATATATATATATATATATATACAGTGAAAATGGTAGACCCACTTATTGTGTCGTGATACACTTTAAAATTCACCCTCTTCATAGAAGATCAACTCAAAATGGCCGACTAGAGGGGGGAAGAAGAAGAAGAAGAAGAAGGAGGGAGTGAGGGGGAGAGAGTGAATGGCTCTCTCTCACAGGCTGGGCAAAGCCGGTCGCGGCCTTCTCTTCTCTCCCTCTCTCTCTCTCTCACACACACACAAACACGCGGAAGCGGCCTGCGTCATCTCTCGCGAACAGGAAAAATATGAACAAAGAATATCATGAACCCATTACATTCATCTTCACTCATCTATCTGAGTAGATTAACAACATCTGGAATGGCTACATGTAACATGCATTACACCACATCTAATGAACAACAGATTAACCGACCAGTAACATCAACGAACAACACATGGGCGAACAAAGAAGTCTTGTACACATCAAAACCCATCTGCATAGCCTTCTCCTTCGGATCGCATCATATAACACGCAAAACGGGCAGAGGAGAGAGAATGAACGAAGTGGGCTGCTACAGAAGTACAGAGTCCCTACTACACTGAGCCTTGCCTCAGTAATCTCCTTTGTTCTCAGGCGGCGAGAAGGAAGGTACCGTAGCCCCCGAACATGGCGCCCAGGTTGCCGGCGTTGACCTGCCCCACCTCGAACCGTCTCCGGCAGTCGCCGAAGACGGCCTCCAGCCGCCGCTCCAACCCCCTGTCACCCCTGCCACCACTGCCAGTGGGTGCACCAGTGTAGAAAGGAGAACCGTGCACCCGTGGAGGAGCACCGGGGACCGCGCGGTTGGGGAGCAGGGCTCCGCCTTTGCTGCTTGCAGGCGGGCGCGGGCGCTCTTCTGGACAAACCCTCTTCTGGCGCCGTTGAAGGTAGAGGCGAGCCGCCGCCAGCGCCGCACGCAGTGGGTCGTCCGACGAAGCCTCCCAGATGCCGTGCCCACTTCCCGGTGGTCGTGCTGGCAGCTGTGCTTTCCTCTGCGTCTGGTTGCTGCCGGCGTGAAAAGATCCTCCTTTTCTTTCCGACGGGGGAAGCAGGAAAGTACCGTACCCACCGAACAAGGCACCCAGTTTGCCGGCGCCGATCGGCCCCGCCTGGACCCGTTTCCGGAAGCGGCCGAGGGTCGCCTCCAGCCTCCGCTCGAACTCTACCTCCCCTTCCCCTGTTCCCCAACACTGGGCATGACGCGCAGAAGCAGCGGCAGCAATGCTGCTGATGCCTGGCCGCCTGCCGTCCAACTCCAATTCTTGCACCAATTCACCTTCTTCCACCTCGTCGTCCAATTCTTCCACCACCTCGCCTTCTTCGATCTCCGTCGCCGCCGTTGACCCTCCGGCAACCACAACGAATCCCAGCGCACAGAGCCTCCTCTTCTTCCTGGCGAGGTCGTCCACCCGTCTGCACCCACCGGACTCCCTCCCACTCCCCTTCGCCTCCGGAGCCGGCCTTCTCTCCCGACTCATCTTCCGCGCGTACCCCAGGTCACCGCCGGCAACTCCGTCTTTCTCCACCACCCTCAACGCCATCGAGCACGGCTCGCCATTGCCGCGTTCCCTGCGCCAAACCATCGTCCCCATGGCTCTGGGAACATGGGCAGAAACACCGAGGTGATGTGCGGAAGGGATATGCGAAAATGCCGACTCGGAAGGTCGCGCGGGGTAGAAGACAGAGGAAAACTCGTCCGAATCCGAGTCGGAGTGCGAGAGAAGAAGGTCGCGCGGGGTAAGACAGAGGAAGACTCGTCCCAATCCGAGTCGGAGTGCGCGAGAGAAGTCCGAGTCCATCGCGGAGACCTGTCAAGAAGGATAACAAACAAATTGTAGAAAATTATTTTTACATCCCTAAAGTCTTTATAACTAATTTGATATCCTGCCGTTATCTAATCTATCAGTATGTTCCTGAAATCCAACACTGTTTTTATCTCCCTCTCCTTCGTATCCCCAAATCCCTATATGGACCCCCATCCATCGTATGCTCCCAAACGCTTCTGCCCGTTCTTGAGAAACCCTGGGTTTTACATGCCCTTTTTTGCGGTTTTTTCTTGGCTCATATTTGAACTTTTTCTTATGCTTCTCTGGTTCCTGCGATCTCCCTGCTCTGTGCTAATCGACAAGATGGTGACTAACCTGTAGAACCTCATCATCAGGTTCCTTCGTAGCGTAAGCACCTCTTTCATTACTCTTTGTCCTTTGTTCAGCTTTCGATTAGTTTATTTTCTTGTTTAATTCAATGTTCCATTTTTTTGATGATTTATTCTGCATTTCTATGTGGGTTTGCTTCAGAAAGCCTGCATATAGATTTGGCTATTCGAGCAGAATGACTTGATGATCGAAGGGTGTATCATCGTCTGCTCCGTAACACTTATTCCTTTTTATTTTTATTTTTATTTTTATTTATTTATTTATTGTGCATGTGCTTGCCTTAGTGTTACAAACTGTTGGCTTTAGGGCGTTGGGCTTGCATTTTGTGGCATTGCAGGGAAGAGGTGAATTGATTTACCTCCCATTTTCTCCCTTCTGGATGCTGAAAATAGTTACTGGTGGCACCGGCGGCTGACCCGTCACCACTTCAGCCCTGAGCTTCTAAGAGGTGAATTTATGATCTGGTTTTGAATGCTTATTGCCCATGTTCAAAGTCACAATGGCTAACTTCTAAGATGTGTGTGGCTATCATACTAGCTTTTGTGGTCTTCCTCTTCTTTGATTCTTGAAAATCATATGGATCGCCATTTCATATATCTGCTTTGTTTGTGTTTTCTCATTTGAGCATATTCTAGCAGTTTACTGTTTAATCTGTTTCACAGAAACGTAAGCATTTGCAAACAGTTATATGGTGAAGATGATATAAGAGTTGGAATGGCGATGTGATGTATGACACATGCTAATTGTCAGGAAGGTAATTTCTGATGCATGGAAATTGAAATCCAGTCTCTATATTTTTTTGAAAGTGAGTCTCAATATTACACCATTAACATGAACAAAGGCAGTGTCTTTTGTCAGGTTATCACATACAGACTCATAGTCATGTTCCATGAAATAGCATGACTCATAAATTCTCTTCTATCCATATCTAATACGAAATTTATCTTTGCATTAGTTACATGTTATAAATTTTATTATTGCTTGGCATGATGGCTTGGAAATAAGCTACTATTATTCCATAAGGACATTGATGTTTGCAGTGGAAAATTGGATTGTGAAAAATGCATGTAGGTTTTTGATCCATACAATTCACAATTTTGCTGAAAAGTGATGTTTATGCATTTGGTGTTGTCTTGCTGGAACACCTCATGGGAATGAACCCAGCAGAGAAAATGGCACTTCCTCAATGCCAACCCATTGTGACATGAGTATGCATTTTCTTGATTCCATTCTACCTGAAGAGTGATGGTTAAATATTTGAAAGTCTTTAATTACTCAATTGTGACTTGCATGCCATATCTCAGCTAATTGACAGATCAAAACTTCTCAGCATTGTAGATCCAGTAATCAGAGATACAATGGACCTAAAGCACTTGTACCAAGTACGTCACCTAATAAAAACTGGTGCATGACATTGTTCATTTCTTTATATATTTTTTGCATTAAATGACTGCAAGTGGGATGTGTCCACACAGGTTGCTGCAATAGTTGTACTCTGTGTTGCATTACTGTGTTAAGATCAGTTCTATGTCTTGCTGTCCTCAGGTTTAAGTTAAGTTGAATCATGTTCCCCTGTGTAAGTTACCCTGCTGGATATTTACTGTCCTCACGGGTTTAACTTCAGTTGGTGGAGGAGCAGTTACTGAACTGGGTTCATTCTCTCCAAGAGGGGATGATGGAGGCCTTCAAATAAATACAAAATCCTGCACTAAATAAAGATATGTGAAACATGACAGATACTCCAAGTTGCCGACAATGTTAATCTCCAACAGATCTATATTTACTCAGAAAACTGTTGACGGATCTACGCTTGCTTGCTTGCTATTATGGTGACCTTGTCAAATTCTGAATCTAGATACTTGTATTCTTGGCAGTGGGACGATCATATTAGCCCAAAAAATTCAGAGCAGTGGAAAGAGATGGGCTGACAAGGTCCCCACCCTTCTATTAATTTTAGGTACATATTCTCCATTCTCTGTTTTTTTTCCTTTTTTCATTCTCTATTGTTTGTTCAATTGGACGGTCATCGTGATATTCTGGGATCATGATATTGAATGATAAATCACTATAAATGAAAAGGAATGGATTTTGTCGGGTAGAATTGCACCTTGAATTTTATCTTAAATTACTTGATAGTGGATTTTCTACATCTCTTAAAGAAAGGGAAACGCATATCAGCAGGTAGTGTTTTCATTTTTGCATATCAGTAGGTGAGTGTTCTTATCTAGTGTATGTTTTCTAAATGAACACTGAGATTTAGGTTTTGCATATTTTTGTGATCTGATTTCCATAGTTCTTCGAAAGAAATAAATAATACGTAAAACTGTTTGCAGGATGGCACTTGGGTGACTTCATTAGTGTATGGAAATGCAGAGCCAATCCCACTTCGGAACTATGTTGAGAAGATTGCGGATGAGATTAATGCTAAACATTCTAAAGATGTTCAGCGGTACCTTGTGCAATATCCATGTGGACACGGACTTTTAGGTTTGTTTCTTCCTATTTTCATGTCAAAATGTTTTTTACTCTCTATTGTCTTGCATAGCATCCAGCCAACTATGCTGAGGGCCAAAAATTTGTTTGTTATAATCAATTTCTTGTTCGAATGATGAACTAATGGAGATAATTAAATTATTTGAAAGACATTTTGGAGATTACCTTTCGAAAGATATCACATGTTCTTACTATTACTTCTGGGGTTTTACCTTGTGTATTTTGTTGTTACTATCACGAACTCCTATTTAATTTACAGGCATGCTACAAAGTCATTCGTAGTTGGGCATCTAAAAAAATCATGACAGGATGGTGAGTCTCTCCTATTAGTCATCATGGCTACTCATGCATTCTTTCTTTTTAGTTACATTTTACACTTACATATTTCAAAGTTGACTATCCAACCTTCTGGTAAGTGTAACCGTATTCATCTGCTCAGTTAATTCTGTATGATTGTTTGTGTTCTCTATCATGTTTACTGGGAGGCAATACATTGATGGTTGCCAGGCATATCATGACTATTCTGGCATCCATCCGTCAATATCTGCCAGTTGGACCTCCCATTAAAGTCCACATAACCAGTACCAACAAACTTCACTAGAGTTTGTCCATCGAGCCTTTCCAACTCTTGTTTCTGATCTTGGTGGTCAGCTCAATAATTCTGGCATGTTTTAGGAGGCACATTTTAGACTTAATATGTTACATGTTTTAGTAAGTATAAATCCTTGTTATTCAACTTTTCAAATATTTTGATTTTTTCTGTGTACACTTTCACACTTTTCTTTTTAACGTAGGTGGTGTCATGATGTGGGCTGAGAACAAGCTGCGAATAAACATCTTCTAAAGATAGTTTTCCAAGTAAAGTTTACATATAAATAATTAACAAGGATTTGCATCATTTTGTTTGCATATCAACTATCATAAAATATTCTTTTTTTATATTTTGTTTCTTTTTTACATATTTGAGACGCAGTTCCTAGACCACGGGCTCATAAAGAAACTCCACTTAGTGAATTCTTTGTTAAAAAAATTATTAGATTTGAGCTTTGTTTATTTGTACAATCTTTCTAATCATCTAAAACCTATCTTCTATGGTGCTGCCTTTCTAGAATTTAGAAAAGAAAATGAAGGATGATGAGAAGAAGATATAAATGGCCTTCCTTTCCCCTTTATTTGGTATATTTCTTTCTCATCATCTTTCTTGCATGTGCTGTAAGTGTAATTACTAATACCCTATTGCTTTCTATTTTGTAGTTGTTTCTCGATGTCTTGAGGAGCAAGTCTCCCACTTGATGACCCCGAGTTCTCTCTCACATTTTTGATGGTATGCCATATTTCATCAGATTTTGTTGATGACAACATATTATTTTTTGATTATGTATTAGGACAAAGACTATATATGTGGTGACATGTTTTTTGTTCCTCATTACCTTAGGGTGAGTTTGATAACATGTTAGAATATGTTACCCAGGGTGACTCCGGGTGAGTTATTCTTTGGGTTTTCTATTTTTGGGTTTGATAGCTTACCCTTACTCTGGGGTTAACTCATTCTATGTGAAAGGGTCACATGAGTTAACCCCAGAATAAGGGCCTTAACCTTGACTGACCCTAGGTGACTTAACCTTGCTACGAAACTTGGTTAAGGGTGAGTAGGCGGAATAACTCATCTTATTCTACCCTTATTCCGTTATCAAAATCACCCTTAGAGAATGGAGATATATATATCACATTGTATATTTTGTTGTACAATGTGTTATTATAGATGTAAATTTTTTATTTCAATGTAAAGGTGTTGTGATGGATGTAAATATTTTGCATAAAATGAAAATATTTTTTTTCTTGATCTATGATTAATATGGATGTGTTTCTATGTGTATGTGTGGATGTGTAGCATGTATGGATGTGTGGACCTATAGTTATAGATTAGTTGTACCTATGGAGTACACAGTTTACCTACGGAATACAATTATGTATGTTCCGGTTACCTACGAATTACAGGTTAACTTACGGAGTATAGTATAATTACCAACGTAGTATATTATAGTTATCTATGGAGTATATCACTGATTACTTACAGAGTATACGGGTTACGTACGGAGTATGTTGCAGTTTACCTACGGAGTATACGGGTTAGCTATGGAGTATGTCGAATGTTACCTACGGATGGTAAAGAGCTTCGAGAAGGTGCCCTCCATAGTGAAGTCCTCATACCATCTATTTTTCCAAAACTGGCACTTTTGTCCACTATCCAATTGGACCTCGCACACTAGACACCAAAATGTCTCTGCACCACAAAATGCCTCTCCACATGGGCGAAATATTATGTTGGGAGGCTGGGGATAAGTCTTAGTCCCTAGCTCCCCTATAGTACTTCTGCCTGACGACTTGTAGCCATAATCTACTATCATCCACAAGTTTCCACGGCCATTTGCACAAGAGAGTCAAGTTGAAGTATTTGATATTCTAGAATCTCACATCTTCTGTCTCTTACTCTTATAGACTCTGCACTAGGAAATATAATGATATCTCTTATCACTTTCTATCGTGCTGGTCCAAATGAATGTTGATTGAATTGATTCCAACTTCTTTGTAATCGTCTTTAAGGATATAGAAGATGGACAGATGGTAGATAGGTAGATTATCTAGAACTGATTTGCATAGCACCATCTTCCTCCTTAAGAAAGGAGCCTCACCTTTCATTGTACCAGTCTAGACTCGTACCTCTACACCACATTTTGCCAATCCCTACAATGTAGTGCCCCTGGAGATAGTAGGAGGTCCAGGTACGGAAAGAAAATTCTCATATGTGACATCCTAAGATGAAAGTTGCTCTCCTGAGAGTCTTGTCTTCCATGTGCACTCGTCATCAGGTTCCTTCGTAGCGTAAGCACCTCTTTCATTACTCTTTGTCCTTAATTCAGCTTTCGATTAGTTTATTTTCTGTTTAATTCAATGTTCCATTTTTTTGATGATTTATTCTGCAATTCTATGTGGGTTTGCTTCAGATAGCCTGCATATAGATTTGGCTATTCGAGCAGAAGGACTTGATGATCGAAGGGTGTATCATCGTCTGCTCCTTAACATTTATTCCTTTTAATTTTTATTTTTATTTATTTATTTATTGTGCATGTGCTTGCCTTAGTGTTACAAACTGTTGGCTTTAGGACGTTGGGCTTGCATTTTGTGGCATTGCAGGGAAGAGGTGAATCGATTTACTTCCCATTTTCTCCCTTCTGGATGCTGAAAATAGTTACTGGTGGCATCAGCGGCTGACCTGTGACACCTGTCACCACTTCAGCCCTGAGCTTCTAATAGGTGAATTTATGATCTGGTTTTGAATGCTTATTGCCCATGTTCAAAGTCAAAATGGCTAACTTCTAAGATGCGTGTGGCTATCATACTAGCTTTCGTGGTCTTCCTCTCCTTTGATTATTGAAAATCATATGGATCTCCATTTCATATATCTGCTTTGTTTGTGTTTTCTCATTTGAGCATATTCTAGCAGTTTACTGTTTATTCTGTTTCACAGAAATGTAAGCATTTACAAACAGTTATATGGTGAAGATGATATAAGAGTTGGAATGGCGATGTGATGTATGGCACATGCTAATTGTCGGGAAGGTAATTTCTGATGCATGGAAATTGAAATCCAGTCTCTATATTTTTTTGAAAGTGAGTCTCAATATTACACCATTAACATGAACAAAGGCAGTGTCTTTTGTCAGTTTATCACATACAGACTCATAGTCATGTTCCATGAAATAGCATGGCTCATAAATTCTCATCCATCCATATCTAATACGAAATTTATCTTTGCATTAGTTACATGTTATAAATTTTATTATTGCTTGGCATGATGGCTTGGAAATAAGCTACTATTATTCCATAAGGACATTGATGTTTGCAGTGGAAAATTGGATTGTGAAAAATGCATGTAGGTTTTTGATCCATTCAATTCACAATTTTGCTGAAAAGTGATGTTTATGCATTTGGTGTTGTCTTGCTGGAACACCTCATGGGAAGGAACCCAGCAGAGAAAATGGCACTTTCTCAATGCCAATCTATTGTGACATGAGTATGCATTTTCTTGATTCCATTCTACCTGAAGAGTGATGGTTAAATATTTGAAAGTCTTTAATTACTCAACTGTGACTTGTATGCCATATCTCAGCTAACTGACAGATCAAAACTTCTCAGCATTGTAGATCCAGTAATCAGAGATACAATGGACCTAAAGCACTTGTACCAAGTACGTCACTTAATAAAAACTGGTGCATGACATTGTTCATTTCTTTATATATTTTTTGCATTAAATGACTGCAAGTGGGATGTGTCCACACTGGTTGCTGCAATAGTTGTACTCTGTGTTGCATTACTGTGTTAAGATCAGTTCTATGTCTTGCTGTCCTCACAGGTTTAAGTTAAGTTGAATCAATGGCCCTGCCCAAATTTGGGTATTTTATTTTTTATGTAAATATCATTTAAAATACACAGATCGGATCATTATTTATTAGTAGAGGTTCAAAATGGATTTTCCAGAATCACTGGATTTTTTGGTTCTTTTGTTTTTATTTCTGACTGTCTCCTCTACCTCCACGTAGGAACCATGAATCGATGTACATTGACATCACCTCCTGTGATCTTCTTCCCGGTTCATCGAGTGTTAGAGCTTTCTTATGTCTGATTCAATAAGCTGTCATGCCCAAAGCCAATGAATGCAAAAGAGAAATGTTTTGTGCAACACATTGATTGTATTTTTGCCACATCAACGTGCAATATTTTCTTGGATTGATCCAAACTAGCGTGACATGATGAGTCTATCAGAGAAACAAGATGTGAAGTACCGTTATGATGGTCGCATTAGATAAAGTCAATTCTTTTGAAGACCATAATTTTTCACCTACTAAAAATGCCCTTTGAACCTTTTTCTTTCCCTCCATTATTGATTTTGGCTCTGAGAATGGGCGATCCTCGATGTTACTTGTGCCATTTGACTTTGATTACCTATTAAACCAGTACACATGATGTGTTATGGACCAGTCTCATGGTCATTGGTGCGGGACACCAACACATATGTGTAGGTGTACGTCCTGGGAGGAAGTGCACTGAATTGATCTGCTATTGGATCTTCAAATGGTTGATTATACCTAACATCAACTGAAGATCTAACTGTCTAAGTAGCATCGTTGGTCCTTTGACCTGAGACATTGATCGGATCTTACACGAGGACTGGAATGGTTTAATTACTTGGCTAAGTGACTTTAACCATAAGTCACGAGTTGCCGAGTCATTAACCACTCCAGGATACGTGTGAAGATCATCAATGGTCAAGAGGGGATCGCTCACTGTCGGGTATATATTAGACAGTTAATGGGTTATGACATTGACGCTCCGTTAAATCCCTGGCCAGGGTCGTGTGAGTTCGTTTAGAACGGACGGCATACACTTTAAGGAGGTCATAGTCAAATGACACAATCATGGGATTTGACAGAAACCATACCCTCGATCGTACCAGACTCATAGAAGGAGCGAGGAATTATATCGATGCGGTAACTGTGGACTTACATGTACCAGACCGGCTGGTTTAAACTCGGCGTCCTCTAGGATCACGTGGATTTGCTTGACCCAACGTGATCAAAGGTTCGGAATAAATTAAACTATTATTCGGCTCTAGTAGAAGCGAATAATAAGTTTAATTTACTTCTAATTGGGAAGTAGAAGTTAATGGGCCTTAAACTAGAGTGACTAAGGGCCTAGATGATCACACACAATGGATTCTTGGATGACGGATTATTATTGTACAAATGCATATATTAATTTCTTTTGAAAAGGAGTTTAAAAGATGGCTTAATATATATGTACAATAATAAAAGGATATATATACGATTTCGGTCCTTATGGGTTCTTTTAGAAATGACCAAAATCCTATATATAGACATGTTACGAGAGCTTCTCCTTCCTATTGGCTAATCAAGCATTAAAGCATAAGAGAGGAGGATTAGCTCCTCCCCCCTTCCTCCCTCTTGCTCTCTCTCTCTCCAGAAGGTGAAAGGGTCGGGGAAGGTCGTGCCGGGGGGTACCGTCGCTGCGCAAGGATCCGTGTGGATCAGCTCTAGAGGCCGTGCTCCTGTGCGGCTCGGTATTCTGCATCGGACTTTACGGACAGCATCGTTCCGCGCAAGGTATAAATACGCAACTCGTAGTTAGGGGTTGGGGTGATTAAGACGTCGATTAGAGCATGGATCTGGGATTCCATGAAGCCGGGTTCGGGTAAATAAAAATTTTTGTTATCCGCTGCGTTGCCCGAGGGTGCTGTGTGGAACCTTACAAGTGCTTTGCGTGTGGACAAGTGGGGCATCGGAGGAAGGATTGTCCAAACTAGCAGAGGTAGAGACAACCACCCCAGTAGCAACAACCGCCCCGACAACAGTAGGGAGGTCAGGCTAGACTTTTCACATTAACCAAGGAGGAGGCTCAAGACACGAACACAATAGCTGAAGGTATTGTTTTTGTCGATGACATGCATACCAGAATTTTGTTTCATTCAAGTGCTACACACTTCTTTATTTATGTGAAATTTGTTAAAATGTTGAGAAATAGACAAAAAATTCATATTGAAATAATGTCTATTAGTGCATCAACAGGAGAAGTAGCCAAGACTACCCAAGTCATCCCTAGTGTTGATGTGTTACTTCAAGGAACTATTATGTCAACTTACATGTATTTGTTAGATATGATTGATTTTAATATCATTCTAGGATGGATTGGCTAGAGGAATTATACTCTTCTAGATTGTCGGGAGAAAAGAGTCATTTTCCTAAGGCCAGAAGAGTATATGTTTTATTATCAGTGTTCCGGATCTTGATCTAGTAGAACCTTGGTGTTCGCCATTAAGGCCATGAAATGGTTTAGGAATATGCATGTGTCAGGGTTATCTAGCTAGTATAATGGGTGTGTTGGCAAAGAGAGATCAGAAATTAGTAGCCAATGTGGATGTTATTAAGGAGTTTCCTGATGTATTCCTAGATGATCTGCCAGACTTACCACCGCATCGAGAGGTAGATTTTGCCATTGAACTTGTGTCAGGGACCTTACCATTTTCATAGCACCCTATAAAATGGCTTCAGCAGAATAGGGCGAGTTGAATAAATAGCTACAAGAATTGTTAGACTAGGGATTCATTCGCCCCAATGTATCCCATGGGGAGCCCCGGTACTGTTTGTGAGAAAGAAGAATGGACCCTCGAGGTTGTGCATTGACCACTGGAAGCTCAACTAGGTGACAGTGAAGAAGAAATGCCCACTTCCCATGATGATTTGTTTGCCCAGTTACAAGCAACTAAGGTGTTTTCAAAAATTGATCTTAAGTCTGGTTATTATCAACTGAGGATAAAGGAGGAAGATATGTCAAAGAGTACTTTCAGAACTAGATACGGGCACTATGAATTTCTATTCATACATTTTGGACTAACCAATGTCCCGTCAACATTTATGGATTTGATGAATATAATTTTTTAATCATACTTAGATCGATTTGTGGTGATGTTTATTGATGATGTGCTAGTGTATTCATCCACTATTGAGGAGCATCAAGAGCATTTGAGGATGTGCTAGAGACGTTGAGAAACCACCAACTGCATGCTAAGTTGAGTAAGTGTGAATTCTGGCTGGATAGAGTACAATTCTTAGGATGTCATCACTAGGGAGGAAGTGTATGTTGACCTAGCCAAAGTAGGAGCAGTACTGCACTGGGAGAGACCGAGGAATGCAAGTGAAATCAAGAGCTTCTGGGGATTCACATGTTATTACTGAAGATTCATTGAAGGATTCTCATGTATTGCGGCTCCTATGACTAAGCTTACAAGGAAGGGAATTCTGTTTGAATGGACATATGACTGTGAGAGGAGCTTTTAAGAGTTAACAACCAGGTTAACCATAGCCCCAATATTGACTGTGCCGTGTGGATCAAGAGGATTTGTAATGTATACAGACACATCTAGAATAGGGTTAGGTTGTGTGTTGATACAGAAAGGGAAGGTAGTTGCTCATGATTCCAGACAGTTGAAGACTCATGAGATGAATTACCCTACGTATGATTTGCAGCTAGTAGTAGTGATGCATTCTTTGAAAATTTGGAGACACTATCTATATGGGAAGCAGTTTGAGGTGTTCACCAATCACTAGAGTTTGAAATATATCTTCTCCTAGAAAGAGCTGAACTTAAGACAAAGGAGATGGTTTAAACTACTAAAGGATTATGATTTTACACCAAATTATCATTCGGGTAAATGTGGTGGTAGATGGTTTTCGTAGGAAGAGGTTGATGGCTACTTGGTTGCATCGAAATTGGAAGGTGATGACTGAGGTAGTAGAGTATTCCCCAATGTATGTAGGAGAGAATCTTTTCTTGGCATAGCTGACCATCAGGTCAGAGATGGTAGATAAGATAGTAGACACTCGGAAGAATGACCATCAATTGTAGAGATTGATTGGAACACCAGGATTTGCTCATAATGTTGACGAAGTCGTTAGATTTCAAGGCAGATTATGTGTTCCTTAGCATGAAGAAATTAAGAAGAATATGTTAACAGAGGCACACAAATCCCAATTTTCTATACACCAAGACAACATGAAGATGTACTAGAATATGAAACAACATTACTGGTGGGTCGGCATGAAGAGATACATAGTTGAATTTGTAAACAAATATCTCACTTGTCAACAAGTAAAGGCGGAACACCAGAAGTCAGCGAGACCGTTGCAGTTAATGGACATGCTAGAATGGAAGTGAGAGTATGTCACTATGGATTTTGTGATGGGATTGCCAATGACTAGCAAGAAGCATGACTCTATATGGGTGATTGTTGATAGACTCACCAAGTCAGCTCATTTTCTGGCCATCGTAAAGACTCAGTCATTGGAGAATTTGGGTAGCCTGTATATAAGGGAGATCGTGAAGCTTCATGGCGTACCTATGTTAATCAATTCTGATCGGGACTCAAGGTTCACAACAAAGTGTTGGAGTTTATAGGCAGCATTGGGCACTCAATTGAATTTAGTTCAGCATTCACCCATAAGCCAACAGACAATCAGAAAGGACCATCTAGACACTATAAGATATGTTGAGGGCTTGCAGTTTGGATTGGTTGGAAAGTTGGGATGAACATTTGCCACTAATAGAACTCGGGTACAACAACAACTATCACTTGAGTATTGGGATAGCACCGTATGAGGCTCTATATGGCAAGCTCTGCAGATATGTTGGGATGAAGTGAGAGAAAGAAAGTTGATCGGGCCACAAATGGTGCAGGAATGTGTAGAGAAAGTCGCCTTGATCAGAAGGAGACTAATTACAACGTAAAGTAGCAGAAGAGTTATGCTGATAATAAGAGAAGGGAGTTGGAGTTCAATGTAGGTGATGATGTGTTCTTAAAGGTTTTCCTGACCAAAGGAGTCATGAGGTTTGGCAAGAAGGGGAAACTTAGTCTAAGTATATAGGGCCGTTTGAGATCTTGTAGAGAGTTGGTGAGCTAGCTTGCCAGCTAACTGTGCCACCTTCTTTATCCATAATTCACAATGTGTTTCATTTATCCATATTGAGGAGATATGTGCCAGATGCACCTTATGCCATATATTATGAGCACTTGAAAAGTCAACCAGATCTCACCTATGAGGAGAGACCAGTCAATTTTTTGGATAGGAAGGAGTTAAGTGTTAAAGATGCATATTATTCCACTAGTGAAGGTCTTGTGGAGAAGTGGATCAAGTGAAGAATCTACATGGGAAACAAAAGAAGAAATGAGGATCGAAAGTATTCACATATATTTAGTATCCATTTAAGTTGCATTTTGAAAAATTAATTTCTTCAATCATAGATATGTGCAATTAAGTATGGAGGATTGGATCCCAATTTTTAAGGACAAAATTTCCTTAAGGGGGAGAGGATTTGTAACATCTCAGATCAAGTACTTATATATATATGTATCTATGAATATCATCTAAGAAGGAAAGGATGGACGAACCGCTAGGCGACAATGAGGCCAATAGTGGATCGTCCATAATAAAGAAGATAGACGGTATACCATCCAAGTTGGTGAAGTTGGACGATAGTTCATCCAAGGTGGACGATAAGGTAAAGGGCTTATACAGAATTAGATAGTATGACATAGGCGATGGGTCAAGAGACAGAAGGCTAGATGGAAGAGCGTCCAAGTGGGGAGTAGATGATAGGCGCTATTAGATGGGCAGAGACATAGACGGAATAGCTTAGACGATGTGCAAAAAAGTTAGACAGAGCGTTGGGCTTAGGCGTAGACATAGACGGAAGGACTTAGATGATGCGGAAGCAGGCGATGAGTTAGATGATGATATAAACAAAGGGTTTAAGCGAATGGAAATTTAAATTGGGAATTTTTAAGCGACAAAACTCACTTTAGTGTTGTCTTACGGGAATCAGAATTATGAGACAGGGACTAGAGTTGAGTGACATGGGTTGATAATGTAAGACATATGTTCATGCCATGTGTAGTTAACGATTATGATAGGTAGAGAGCAGTTCTGACAATGTGTTGAGGATATCTATGACAGATGGGAAGTGACTTACTAACATGTGTGAGACTCTTAAATAGTTGATGAGAAAGTATTGTGAGTGAAAAGACTATTAAACCAAATAATTCCTTTCTGACTAGCCCTTAGAGCAGTCTATTTAAACTGTTGTTACCCCTCTTGTTATCTTTTTGATCTATCACGTGTGCCCGGAGTTGGGGTAAGAGCTATTACAACAACTGAGGGGAGAATAGAAAGGTAAGGATGAGGTAAACTTTGGGTAACCTTGTCGCTCCAGATAGGAGAACCTAACTAAGGATGCTTTGTTTCTTGCCATATAGGGGGGAGAGTTGTTTATCCCCAATGTTGGGAGGACTACCAGAGGGAATATAGGCAGATACTAGTAGCATTGGGAGAACTACTAGCTGTCAATAGATCACACAGTACATGTAGGCATGTGATAAATTATTAACATGATATTTTGTCACTTCTGGATTGGGTTTTAAACACGGTAAATCTTTGCAAGAGAACAAAGAATTTGGCTAACTAAAAAGTCTGGAATATATGTAAATGCAAACGGTTCACCAAAGATATGTAATATGACAATGTGGAGATCTCGTCCTCGCCGAGTAGCTGGAGAGGGCTACCCTGTGGAAAGTGCTACCCAGAGGAAAAGGCTGCTCGGATTAGCTCCGGTGCAGAGCCGCCTAGAGTGTGGAGCCGCCACTGCATACAAAATTTGGGAAATAGGGGTCGAGACTAAGTTGAAAGATGGCCGTAAAGACGAATGAGTTAAGATACACAGTGACGACGATGTTATGAACTATAATACGATGTGAAACTTCAAAATAGTGAAAATGTGAGAAACCTATTCGTAAGACTTCTTCACCGCTTTGAAATATTTCCTTCAATATAAGTTACGTAGTGTGTCTCCGAGTTAATGCTTACGGTACATTTATCGTGAAACTTCCAAGCATTTATTATATGCTAACCATGTCGGTGGTTTTGATGCCTACTGAGTTTTATGACTCATTCACGTGGTTTTAAACATTTTCAAGAGACCAGTGAGATAGTCTAACTCTACGGAGTAGTCGTGAAAATAAAGATCCGAGGACAGTGCTTTTGGAGATCATTACTAAAACAAGTAGGTCTAATTATTTCTCTTCTTATGACTAGCGGTTGTACTAGAGTCTCTGTGTACGAGATGTGAACGCTATGTACCCTATTTTGATGTGAGGAACATATAATTCTACGTGGAGTGGTTATGAAAATTATGCTTTGTGGTTGTGGTATAGGTGTATTCGTTTTGTGTGGAGTTAAACGATGGTCGGGCCGTGAGCACCTTGCAGATCAGTCTAGACTTACATCGGTGAGTTAATTACGTGGTGGCTGTCCCGACACTCGGATTCAAGATCCAAAGAAGGGGGGCGCCACATTGGGATGGTGGCATGTTTTATTTAACTTTAATCTATATAGGGAAGTGATATAGTCCGGGGCCACCCTTTGGGATGCTGGCATGTTGAATTTAACTTGAAAATCTCTCTCTCTCTCTCTCTCTCTCTCTCTCTCTTCTCACAAGATCTCACTTATTAGACATTGAAACAATCCAAAAAATCTCAAATTCCTTACACATCCTCTCTCTCTCCTCTTGGTAGAGGTGAGCAGGGTTCGATTTGGTTCGATTTGAAGACGATTTTTCTCGAATCAAATCAAATCGAATTAAAAGTGCAACTCAAATCAATCCAAATTGAATGGCTTTGAAATCAAATAAAATCAAATCGAATTAATCTGATTTTATTCGATTTGAATCATAATTCTCCAAAAGAGTGAAAAATGTAACTAATTATTGACAACATTGAACTATAATTCTTCGAAAGAGTGAAGAATGTGACTAACTATTGACACTATGAAAAAGTATTCACTATTTAAGGAAATACATTTCTAGTCACGCCGCAAGAATGAGAGACCAAGAGACCACTCAAAGGAGTGAGGAATGTGCCTAACTATGTGATCTATTTTTCTACGTACATGATAAACATTTCAATTAAAAATGTCTTGAAACCAGTTTATACGATTTGATTTAATTTCTAAAAAATAAAAATCGAACCATATCATTTTTATTAATACAGTTTGGATTTAATCATAACTGTAATTTTAAAATTTTAATACCTGATTCACTTTGGATTATAGGTTGAACTCGAATAATGCTCGACCCTACCTCTCGGCAGTGATAGTTCGAATCTAGATCCGGATGTGAACATTATTAATATCAGATTCGGATCCAAACTCATTTCTATTTTCGGATCCAGATCTTTTGCTTGCTTTCGGATCCAGGTTCGGTTCATTAAAGATCTGGCACGATGGAATCCTGTCCCATGACACCCGTGGCTAGGCATGTCCCCGGCTCACTCCGACCGTCCCCAAGTCTTGTCTACAATGACGATGCTTAATGACGTGAGTTTAAATTACTCTGGAAGACAAGACACTTTATAATGATACGTGCTTTTAACGATCGAGTTTGGTTGGACCAACCTAAATTTACTTGAACCCAATCCGGGCATGTTGAATTTCACTCGAATCTTCTTCTCAAAAAAAAGGGGAAAAAAGAATTAAACTCGAATCAAGTTAATTAAATTTGAAGCAGTCTAGTATTAAATTTAAATCAACCTCATTAATTAGGTATCAATCCAATTCAACTTAATTACGCAAGTTAGAGTACATTGTCAGTTGGAGACATTATTGAAAGGACATCGTGGAGCCGGGGGCCCGGAGCCCTCGTGACAGCCTGACCTGCCAGCATAATCTAATTAAAGAGCATAACATCGTCACGGAGAACGATATATAGATGCATGGTGTTCTTCTAATTAATTTATATTTTGCATGAAAGTTATATTGCTTTTCTTACGTTAAAATTGTATATGAATATGCCAGTTCAAGAATAAATCATTTCGGATATACTTTCCTTGCCTTGGCGATAATTAATATGAACAAATATGTTAACAGCGCTGGTATCTCTTTCATGGTGTTTTAATTATAATCATGGTTTGTTGGACTGCACCAGTTCGGTATGCATATACTGTACCAGGGTTTGGTACATGATATCGTAGTGAGTCGGTTTGAGTTATTTTATAAATAAATAAATAAGACTCAATTAAATGACTCAATTTGAGCAGTTAGATTGATCTGTATCAAAGTTTGTCAAATCGGTTCGATACAGGACGTATCGTCTATACCGGACCGTATCAGTCACTGACCGGTACGATCGATCTGTGATACGTAATTGATATGTACCGTATATTTTTTAAAATATTATATATATATATTTAAATATTTAAATATTATTTTATATTAAATAAGTTTGTGATATTTAAACCCTTTATCGTAGTCTTCAAAACATACTAGCGACATTATTTTTTTACTTTTTTTATTATTCTTTTAAAAACATAAGTTAAAAAATATACGACATTGGTGAGATTTGAAACTTTTATCTCACCCACAATTAACACAATTATTAGCCACTAAATAATATATAATATATTATTATATTTTATAATAATAATATATATATTTATTAAATAATTTTTTAATGTTAACCTATTGCAATACAGATCAGTAAGATATTATAACATACTAAAAAAAAATCAACGCGACCCATGTGGCCGGACCGACAAACTTTGACCTGTAATGTGCCCCGGATCGATCCGTCCCAACGGTACTGCAGTCGTTGTAACTATCTTTTTTCACGAGACAACGCATGGTTCATTTTATCAGGTGAGGATATGCGACGTTTCTCTGTTGTCAATGAAGACTGTTGAACAAGCTGCGACCACTGAAAACAATCAGCAAATAGGTCAATGAGAATATTCTCAACATATTTTGATCGAGAGCGTTAAGGTAATGTCATGCAAAAAGGTACATATTTTAGGGTTATAGTAGATGTACAATTCAAATAAAAAAGTGCATATATCTACGAGGTAGCTTTTGCAGAGGGAAAGGTGGAACACACTATGAAAGAAGGCCACCATCATAGCTTCAAGAATCATCTTCCCATTACCCACTTGATAACTTGGCAAAAAGATGTGCTGCGGGCCTATTACAGAGGCCGAAGAAGCAGACTTCTCAGTCTTCTGCGTGAAGAAAGGAAGACTTACCGGATGCTAACTGAACAATAAGTGGAGAAATAGTTTTTGTCTCTCTCACTCCCAATTTTGCACTCGGTGAGATATATATAATATGATAAAAGTTGATACACATACTGTTATTAATAATTAAGTTACTTAAGAAAGTGTGGACCAAAACGAGTGATTAGGAGTCCGTTTGAATCGCATTAATATATATCAAGGTTTGAGAAATCGGAATGGTACGTTTTATATCGCACGTATTGGATTATATCATTCGATGATCGATACGATCGATGCGTGATATGTAATCGATACATTATTCATGTTATTTTAAATATTATATATTTTATATTATAATAAAGTTGACTTCATATGTCAATCTGTTGAAACACGAGGTCCTATGTTCAAACCGTGTACCTGATATATTTTTCGCATTATTTTACAAATTTATTTAGAAATTAAAGTAAAAGAAAAATTAAAAACATGATACTCTTCGAATTCGAACCGAGGACGTGACGGTTAAATCGAACACCAACTAATCAACTAATCTAAGAATTAATTTGAATATTTTTATTTTATAATATATATATATATATATATCAAATATTTTTTTCATTTTAATACACAATAATATTAATGCGTATCATATCATCCGGATAAAAGATCGATACGATCGGACAGATAAACTCTGATATATATATCAAACATTTCTACAACTTTTATTCCGTATCTAGCAACGATATGCCAAGCCTTGAAAAGATGCATATACTTAAATGTTATATTAATGTTAAGAAATTCATATTTATGTGTGGTGACCGAGGACAACTTGTCTAGTATCTTTTGCAAATTCTTTTCTAAATTGTGCCAAAACTTTTCTTTGTTTCATTCACTTTTATTTTCCTTTCAGTTCCAAAATATGGAATATATACATTTATTTGTATCCATATGATCGTCCACACTTTAATAATTTAACGAACAGAGTCTGTATTCGGTCATCATTAGGTTGACATGCGTGAGCCAATATGTAAAAAGGTGATCCAGTAATATTGTGATTTTTTAATTTAATCAGTGATTTGGTTTGTAAAACATCGAAAACTTTTATTAAAACATGTTACTTCTATAATATTGGACCTTATTCCACGTCAAACCAAACAAACCTTGACTATATATATATATATATATATATATATATATATATATATATATATATATAAAGATACTCCGTCACGAAAAAGGAGTCCGTTCAAACAGCATTACAGCAGGGGGGATTAATGATTTTTTGACAGGGATCCTAGGGTCACTTTAGTAACGGGTTAAGTTAGAGACGACTGATCTATTTGGAGTGACTCACTTGACCCCTAATCTTAATCGGGGTAGATTAACTCGTTTAACCTATTTTTTTAAAATGAGTTAATCCACCTTAACCTGATCAGACTCGAGTTAAAAAATAATCAAATAAAAAATAACTCGCCCGACCCGATCAACTCACTCTAACATGATTTAACCGGTTATCAAAGTCACCCTAATGTTCGTCTACAAATAGAAGTGTGACATGGGGCGTTAATTAATTGTGCCGAAAGCTCAATGTTCATCTTCAAATACAGTGTCGGATAAAGACACGTGTTCGGACACCATTTCATGTCCAAATGTCTGACATAACGATTTGATAGGTTTCCCGTTTCCGACCCATGGATGGCGTGTCCGACGACGAAGTCAGGGGCCTCGTGTGCTTGGCATCCATTCGGACTTCGGAGAAAACAACCCCAAAAAAATTCGAATTCTCCGCCGTTACCCATTACCCCCCTTTCTTCGCCCAAATCAAATCAAATTTTCTTGTCCTTTTTTGCTCCTCCTCCCCTCACTTCACTTCCTTCCCTCTCTCTCTCTCTCTCTCTCTCTTCCTACTCGCTTCGTAGCTCTCCTCCTCCTCCTCCTCCTCAGAACCACGTTTGCACTCCGCAGAGCTCTCCGCGCTGCGCGAAGATCCTCGAAGGTGGAGGAGCAGACATGGCGCCTCCGGTAACTCCGGAGCTTGGCAAACCCTAGCGACAACGACGATCCCTGTTTCCCGCTTCTTTTGATGGCGACCGCGGCCTTCAAGTCGACGAGCAAGAGGTCCCCCGTCGGGGCCGCCGCCGACGCCGGATCGTGCAATCGCGCCGGCGTGCAGCGGCGGTCGAGGAGCCTCAGCCGCTTCTCCGGCCGCTTCCCGCCTGCGGTGGCGGCCGAGGGCGACGAGCTGCCGGGGGCGGGCACCGGAGATAGGTTCGCGAACACGGCCAGGGGGTCGGGGTTCCCAGAGATCAGCCTTGACGACCTCGCCGATGAGTTCTTTGGCGGCTCTAGGGATGTTGATGAGATGGGGCGGGGGAGGGGCGGGGCCCGGTCGGGGCGGCGGCTCTCTGATGCCGGGTTCCAGATGGATACGGAGTCGTCGAGGAGGAGGGGGAGGTCGGTATCCAGGAAGGGCGGCTTCGAGAACAATGTGGACGTGAAGGGCGTTTCTGACGGTAATGCGAGGAGGAGGCGCTCTCTATCGGTTGCGCGGCATCGGTGTAGTGATTCCGAGGTATCTTTTTTCTTCGGTGTATTTCTTTGTTCTGTTGGGTCTACAGAGTGTGCTTATTTGGCTACCATAAATTGCTAATGAGGACAAAAACTTACTGTGAAAGAGTGAAATGTGATGATCGCGTAAGCAACTTGCCTGCTTGGCCCTGTTTTGCGGTGAGGTTCTGTTTTGTGTGTTTAGTTTTTATGAAGATTGACTATCTCCCGATCTGGGAATGGTTATGTGGAGTATGGTTGGTAAAATGCCGTGGTTACAAGGGTGGAAATATCCAACATTTTGAACGTTGAATAAGAGTGCAAAGTGTAAATGTATAATGCCATTGATTTAGATCGTATTCTTGGTTTAGTATCACAATGCCGTTTGGTAGATGATAAACCTGGTCCAGGAGTCTCAAGTTAAGACCAAAAGATCTTAAAACTAGATATGCGTCATAGTTGAATAAAGACATTCTTTTTGAGATGCACATTAAAAAAATACATAATGGAAGCAGTAATGTTGAGAGAATCTAAGACTAAGTGATTGATTTGTTTATCCATCTTTACTTGCCCCACTAGCTGATAGCTAAAATATAAATGTCATAATGGAAAATTAGCATTCTTCCCCTTTCAAATCTGGAAGGTCCTACCCGGCTTATTTCCTATGTTCACACATTTTGTATATGAAGTTCCAAGTCTTAACAACAAATGGGCTAATGGAATCACAAATTCCTACACAATATCTGGCACTATCTTTGGCACTGAATACCAGTTAATTGCTATTTTTCTCAAGTTTTTCTTATGTAAAAAGAGGCTGTCATGAATGGGAATGCTTCAAAAACATTTCAAGAACAGCATTCCGTTTATGTGGAGCTGTACAGTTTACTGCTCAAGAGTGAAACCATAGGATTAAATGAGCTATGAGCTACATTCTGTGTGCTTAGATGGGAAGGCTTGCTCCAGGCTCAACGTTTGTATATATATGACTGCCTTCTCGGTAAATAGGGTTGAGGAATCATCTGACACAAAAAGGGGCCTCTCTCTTCCCTCTTCATGACAAGGAGTCCGATCAATGGGGACTTGCAAGGTGTGGTCTAGCAAGCATCACTGTAAGTTTCCTGGCCCATGTCAGCAGGGAGGAAACCTGTGGTCGAGGATAGGTTAATACACCCCATGAATTCAGGTATTGTAGATGCTATTGTCATCCAAAGAGAACCTGAAGTCTTATTATGTTATTATTTAAAATAGGTTGAACCATGCCATGGTTGGTTGACTAGTTAATTACCTTTATGTTGTTGCATCCGATCCAAGCATGTCCACATCAATGACAACAATTTAACAGGTACTTGGATGCTTCAAATTATCCATCCTAATTATCCATTAAAAACCCACTGAAACTAGGTGGCTTCTTGTCATTCTTCTCAAGAGGTGACCTTGTGTTTGAACATTGGTGAGAAACATCTTGCTTCCTTTTGGGGGGATGAGAGCAAACCCAAGCTGTTCAAATCTCTGTGCAATATGTGCACCAGGTGTTATATGTTGGAATTGTAGTCGACCCTGAAGAGCAAGCCTATGTCTCAACTGTCAAGCCAACTGGGCCACCCATTCAATTCATTATCTGACTATGTTCATTATGTGTTTTTCTTTTTAAAGCTTGTTTTGAAGATTGTAGTACTTCAGAATTGATGCGACCTGGCCTCATTCTAGTTTCCATTTCTGAAACTTTTGACCCTAGAATCACAAGAAGGAATGTGAATGTTGCTTGCAAACATGTTCTAATTTGGAAATAGTTTCGCAAACAAATGAGATAAACACAGAAACATATGCAACACAAAAAAGTTTCTTCTATATGGTAAAACCACTGGCAACCAGACTGTATATGTGGGGACATTTGTCTTTGTGGCATATATGTTTGTCTCAGTGCCTATGTCATGTGTTCATAAATTAGTGCCTTTTGATTTTTAAGATCCAACTAAGATGCACCAATTTATTGTAGCAAAACAGGTTTGTTTCAATAATGATTCAGATTTTTTTTTTCAAGAATGAATTTCATGTAATTTGTACTTGAGTTTGTGATTGTGTGAGTAGATATCAACCTACTTTCAGATAGAGTAACAGGCAGCATCCTAAAAGGAAATTGTTGAATGGTTGAGTCTATAGCATAGTTGTCAAAGCGACAATGCGACCAAGGCGAGCTTGGGGTCCTTGAGCACCTAGTGCTTATGCGCCCGCCTAAGTGGGGTTTAGGTGTCAAGTTCATTAAAAATTAGGATCATTAATATGATATAAAAATTAATCATGATCATTAAAAATATGGGGAACAACACTAGTATGGACTATGGACATAGAAATAAAAACTAATAGAAATGACATGGCAATAAAATATCAAAATTATTTTTGAGATAAAATTAACAATAAAAATTGGACTTTTAGAATGAAGAAAATACTAACTTGATGTGTGTGTGAGAGAGAGAGATAGAGAGAGAGAGAAAGATCACGATGTGCTGGATGGGTTTATAACTGTATCCAGATTTCCAGATCCGGTACCCGAGTCCCGCCTTTTGGGCCGCTTTGGACCGCCTAAGCCACCTAAGTGGCGCCTGGGCCCGCCTTTTGGCAGCCTAATAAGGTTCGCAGTCGCCTGGCCCAAGAAGAACCGCCTTCCCCCTAGGTGGGCGCGTTGACAACTATGGTCTATATTTTTTATGTTATATGGACGATTAGAAATTGGGTCTTTGTGCTATGCACCCATACATGTGGGTGGGAGGATAAACCACTGAACTGTACTCATCACTTTCGACTTAGTTTCATCGTCATCGTTATCAGCCTTATCCTATAAAATCTCTGCAAGGCAGGCACAAGTACTGCCAAAATAACCTTCGACATGAGAGGGCCTATCAGAAATCAAATGAAGCTAACTAATAAGTAAATTTTGAAAGGCATTCAACCTGGGAGCGACACTCAAATGTTTCCCCTGGACTTTGGAAGGCATCTAAACAAAGAGGATAAGAGGAAAGTTTGAATAGGGATGCATACTCTTCTTTAGGCAACGATTAGCCAAAGAGTGGATTGATCTGACCAAACATTCATTTGGCCTAACCATCCCTAGCTGTACCCGGTGTTGCTGGATCAGATCACTATTCAACTTGTTGGACCAGCCTATCTTGCCTGTGTTTTACTACACTATTGAATTAGGACTTTCTGTGCTAACATATTGCTTAGAAATGTAAATGCTTTTCTGATATAAGAAGTTAACATGGAAAAAATTGGCACCACAATGTAACAAGAATCGCAGGAGGTCAAGGTGCTCTTGAAAATGCACTGCTGTGGACTCGACTGTGAGGACTCAGCAACCAAGAAATAGAAGAAGAGGTCGGAACAGGTCAAACTTCAGCAAGGGTGGTGGCGGCGCCATATCTCATATGTGATGCCGCATCATCATAAATTTGCGTCCCGACGGACGAATTAAATCCAGAATTGTAGGAGGCCGGGGGACTCCTGAACATACACTGCTGCAGACTTGACCATGAGGACTCGGCAACGAAAAGTGCAAGGATGAGCTCGAGATAGGCGAACTCCAAGAAGGACCAACCATGGTGTCGTAATACTCAATTGGTGCAGGTTCCCCATGAATCGGCGTCTTGAGGGATGAATTAAACCCAGAACGGCAGGAGGCCAAGGCACTCCTGAAGACACGTCAGCGCGGACTCAACTGTGAAAGTCTCGACAATGTGCAAAGTCGAAAGGGGGAGCTAGGGACGAAGGGGTTCACAAAAAAATCCTCAAGCCTTAAATTGGCAGGCCAAGAAGCCCTGAATCGGCAGGTCTTGATGGTCCCATCCGGCAGCCCCTTGAGCCTCCCAATCGGTAGCCCATGAAGTCTAGCCGGCCGCCCCTCTTCAAATGCTGAACCAACGTGGCCCCTCATGGCCTTGAACCGGAATGAACCTCCCAACTGGCAGCCCTCTAGGTCTTTCGACGATAGCTCTTGCTAAGCCCTCAACCGACAGCACTGAAGCTTTCTCAACCGGCAGCACTGGAGCTCTCCGTCCGACAGCACGCAAGCTCCCCATCCGTCAGCCTTTGCTAAGCCCTCAACCGGCAGCCCCAAGCTCTTCATCTGGCGGCACACCAGGAGGCTTGAACTGGCAGCCCCTTGCAACCTCTGAATCGACAACTCCTTGAGCCTCTGAATCGACAGCATCCGCCTGCACCCCTATATAAAGGGCTATAGTGGAGGAGAAAAAAGAGGACGTGGAGAGAGACGATTGCCGCAAGGGAGACACAGAAGGAGAGAGACACGCGCACAGGAGAGCAAGAAGAAAGAGGAGAAGAAGAAAAGAGAGGAGCCAGCTAAAGAAGGGAGAGAGAGGTTGTTTCTCTGTAAGTGGGGAGGCATCTCTGAGCCGTTGTAGGAAGGCTCTGCTCTGTATTTCTTTTTTTCTTTGAGCTGACATTTTGAAAATCCAAGTCTGATCCAATGTTTTCTTGAGCATCTGGCGTTCATGCATTGCTATTATTTTCATTTCTTTTCATTACCGTAATTGTCTCCATCGCGTGCGATGTCCATTTTCTTTTTCTTTTCTTAACCGTAGTCTGTCGATCAATTGACTGCCATAGATGATTCGGTCTTGCCAAAATTCAGTTATTGCGGAAGGGGAAAGCTCTCTTACGGGAGTTTACGTTTGGGGTCTATTCTGAGTCGTGAACGTGATCCCAAATGTAGAACTACTAGAGAGGTCTTGCTGGCTTTCAGACCGATCACACCGATAGCGTCTTCCTTCGCTCTTTGAGTCATCGTCCTGAGAACTGTAGCCCAATGATGAACGAATGCTAATACGAGTCAAATCTCATCAGGAAATCTGGCCCAACAGCCTACATATCTTCCTCCACTCCGATGTATGAGTTTAAAATGACCCGGGTCCCTTTCGGTAATCGTGGGAGTAGATTGCAAGAGGAGATTTTCCCTACAGGGATGTGTGCCTGGGGTCTATCCCAAACGATGGATATGATCCCAAAGTAGAGATTCCCTTAAACCTCCTTGGGCAATTCTAAAACGGTTACACTTCAATTCCATTTTCCCCTCTTTCCTCCCGGAAGGAAGACCTGGGAAATTTGAGAGCTTAAGGAGGTCTACCTTGTCAACAAAAAGATTGGGCTCGCGGGCTCACAGATCACGATCTCGATATGTTCTCCTTTTATTCGTTTTCTCACACCGGGTTCAGGGTTTGCCTGCTGATACGGCACCCCCACCGCTACAATGTTTGCTCTCGCTATCAAACAGTCCGACACTGTAACCGCGCTTCGTGGCCCTTTTTATTGGGTGATCCGGCACCCACTATCGCCAATGTCGCAGGGTGGTCCAACATCTCTTGTGTTGTCTCCTACACCCTTGAACCGACACCCCTCGAATCCTCCTCTTGCAAAGCGATCCGGCGGCATTACCGTTTGTAGCCTTATCAGCCAACAGCTGGGCGACGCCCCTTCTTGTAGCCTGTCTGACCATGATTCGGCAACGTCCCTTTTGTGGCCCCTTTAGCCTTCGGTCCGACATCCCCCATCCTCGGCCTTAACGAGTGGACTGGTGCCCCCCCTTTTCATATCTTGTTCGCAGGGTGATCCGGTGACCCACGACCTCCTATTGCTACTGAGTGTCACGGCATTCCCTGACCGAATAAATTTTCGAGTCTTCGACGTTAGTCTTATTGGATTCCGACGCGTATCCAATATCAAACCCTCTGCCTGTTCGGGGCACGAGCCTGGAACTGTCTGCGTTGCCATAAAAAAAAGAAGTGGTGAGGACACTCGAGCGTGGATCTGATTCGAATCGACCCGCGTTTACCGCCGTCGGAGACCACCAGCAGCGACATCGGCATCCCTATGGCTTGATGATGACACATAACACATTGATGTATTTTTCTTTTGATTATTTGGCATGTATTTGAGAGAGAGGCCCATTAGGGGCCCATTTGATGTATTTTCTATTTATTGTGTATTTTAGGGTGCGATTTTAGCACTATTTTAGGTCTCAGGGACACTTTAGTCTTTAGTCTTGTGAGGAGACCACTAGGGTTTTCCTCCAATATAAATATTCATGTAGTTCCCCCTTTTTTGGGCATGATGAAAAGAAAAGAAGTATAGAAATTGAGAAGAGAGCCGCCATTGTCTTCCTCCCGTGATTGGAGCTTGAGGGGCACGAAGCCCTAGGCATGAAGCCTATTTCCCCTTCCCCATTCTCCACTGTTTCTGTGCCGCATTTACTCCCTGGCCCCACGAGATCCCAATGTCGCGTCTTCTGTTCTTTCCTTCCGTATTCGCACCCTCGCCACCCCACTCCACCCCCGCACAACTCCCTCTTCTTCTTCCTCCCCCCCCACTTCGCATTTAAAGTCCCCCCCCCCCCCCCTGCTGCAGCTGAGCTCGCGGCCTCCCCATCGCCGGCAGCAGAGGCGGCCGGTCCCGCCGCCACCGACGCTCCCCTCTCGGTCCCCTCCGGCAGCTCGTCTGCGAGCAACGGACCGCGACACCACCCCCCTGCTCCCGTCTTCTGCAACGCAACAAGCCCCTCTCCCTGTCACCCCGTTCTCCTTCCCCGCCAGCTTCACCCCCCCCCCCCCCAACACACCGCCGGCCACCATCGTCCTCCCCACCACCGATCGCAGCGACGGTGGTTTCCGTCGGCCCCTGTTGCGACGCCGGAACCAACTCTCGCTGCGGGCCTCGCCTGCCACCCGTCCTCGAGGCCGGCCCCCGCCACGGTCGCCACCGTATGTTTCTCGCTGGCCCGCCACCGGGCTCTCCAGTCGTCGCCCCCCCTGTTCCTCCGTCTCGTCTCTTGCCACTGCAACCGCTGCAGCAGGGAGCCTCGCCGGCCCCCCCTTTCCCGTCGCGTTCGCAGAGGGACCACAGCCCTCCCCCGCCGGCGTCAGCCACCATGACCTGCACTACGGCATTCCGCGCCCGACCGCGAGCCAGCCCGCCTTTGCCCGATCGTCTGCGCCATCCCGCTCGCAGGAGAACGGTCGCCTGCAACCCGTCCGTACGCGCAGCCATGCCGCGGGCCACCTCTGTCTGCCCCACCCCCCGTGCGGAGTCGTCGTCCACCCTCTGGTCCTTGCCATCCACCACCGTTGTGTCTGCTCCAGCCTCCCCGGGAGTCGCCTGCCATAACCTCTCGTCTAGGGGCCGTCAACGCTGCCTCCGGTGCTCAGTCCAGGACTCTCGTGACTGCCCGCGGCCCTCGTCTGGAGAGACAGCAGCGGACACGTCAGCCACCCAGCGGTCCTGACATCGTTGACCCGCGACCGCCAGCCCCCTTGCCCTCTTGGGTTATGTGATTTCAGTCGAGCCTCGCTCTTCAGCGAGTAGGTTAGTGTGGAGATTCACTCCTATAATTTGCTTATTTATCCATGTCATATCTGCCGCCGTGATTGAGTTAAGATGCCTAGCTATTAATTATTTTGCTGTCGGCTTGTGAGATTGTGAGTGCTTTTTTCCTATCCTGGAGCACGCCGATCTGAGTTCATTCTATGTGCGGATTGATGCCCTAGGCCTTGGTAGTTCTATCTACCGTTCGGTTCGACGTTTCCCCGCTGCGAGGGATGCTTTCTTAGCGCGTAGCTACTGTTATTTGGCGTAATTTATCTCTTGGCGTTCGAGTACACGTCGGAATATTTGTCGGCCTATCATAGCGAGTTTGCTGATCTCATTAGTCGTCTAGTCGGATTCATTTGAGTACACCGTCCCGCATCAGTTTTTGGTGTCAGAGCCTAGGTTGGCAGTCTAAGGTGTCACCACATTGTCATTCCATGTCTTACATTTATTGTTAGATCGATTGCATCGTTTTTTTTTTAAAAGCATCAATTTCACATCATAGTGTGTCATTGCATCGTAGTTTAGCCACATTTGTGTTTTATGTCCACACGTAGCGGTGCTGAGTATCACTTGTCAACACCGATGTCAGGTTCACACCCGAGTGTGTCAGGCACGCACGTGGACCCTTGGGGAGCTCTTGACTTGACCGAGTTAGTGTCCCAGCTCAGGGTTGATATACAGATGATGGATCGTCGTCTCGTTGAGGGATTAGCAGGCATTGAGGATAGGGTCACATAGTCTGACCATACCGTCCAGGGGATGGTTGGTCGCATCACTGCTCTAGAAGGAGCCATCCGGGATCAGAGGCGCGATCGGGCAGCAGATCGCCCTCAGCCGCAACGCCCACATCCCCAGGCAGTGCCTTGGCACTCGCCCCCTAGGGTTGCCCCCGCTGATGACCGGCATGGTCGAGTTGAGGATTTTGATGGAGAGTTTTTTGAGGAGGAGGTGGGTGAGACTCCTATGGCCCCAGCTGCTCAGAGGTACATGAGATTTGATAGGAGGCGTGATTTGGACATTGATGATGAGCGGAGGGCGTTCCGAGACTTGGGACTAGGATATTCAGAACGCCCGCAACGAGTCTCCCAGCTTTGATGATTCCTTGGAGCCACAGGTTTACCTTGACTGGGAAGCTAGGATTAACCACTATTTTGATTGGATGGGGATGTCCGACCTTAGGCGAGCCTTCTTCGCCAAGACGATGTTGCGAGGTCGGGCCCTGACTTATTGGACGAACCTTGAGGATCGTCTTGCCCAGTGATTTGAGGAGGTGAAGGCGAGACTTCGGGAGAAGTGTGTCCCCGCGATGTATTGACACCGGTTGATTGACATATGGCAGAGCATCACTCAGGGTACCCGATCAGTTTCGGAGTATATCGATGAGTTTGACGAGCTCCTATTGAGGTGTGGAGCTCGTGAGGAGGACGTGTTGACCCTTTCCCGATTTCGGAGGGGACTTCGTCAGATTTATCAGCAGGAGCTGTTCCGTTTAGCATGTGACGACCATTGATCATGCCTACCTGGTAGTACATGAGATGGAGCAGTTCGAGTTAGAGAGTGATCATCCTCCTCGGGCGAGGCCCCCGTATCAGCGCACCTTCGAGCATCGTGCTGTGCCCGTGCCACCCCAGAGGGGTCCACCCTTCAGACCCCCCGAGGCCCCTCTCCAGGATCTCCCCCCTCGCCTCATCCTTTCCTTGCCAGAGAGTCTGTGCCGGCCTTACTTGCCCCTCCCACTCGCCCTTAGATTAGTGCGCCACCTGTCTGGCGAGATGAGAAAGGGAAAACCCTTATGGTGAGAGGTTTGCCCCAGGACGACGGTTCCCGTAACCGCTGTTATCGTTGTCAGGGGTTTGGTCACTATGCCTCCTCTTGTCCTACGAGGACCCTAGCCATTGAGAGTGCTGATCAGGAGCAGCCTCCACCAGTCCCAGAAGAGGTGATTTATGAGGCAGGAGTTGACATGGCCGAGGAGTTTCGGCTAGATGAGGGAGCAGTCGGTTGTATCCGAGAGGTGGGCACCGAGGATGTGCCGAGTGATGACAGGCTTGGGGTTGTTCGTTGCATTCTGGCCCAACCGAGGGAGAGCGACGACTGGCGTCGTACCACGATCTTCCACACCTACAGCTGCCTAGGTGGTAAGGTGTGCAAGGTCATCATTGATAGTGGGAGTTTCAGTAATGCAATCTCCACCGGGACCGTTACGTGCCTTGGATTGACACCTGTGGATCACCCTCACCTTTACCAGGTGTCCTGGGTGGATGCGACTTCTATTCCAGTTCGGTTGAGATGTCTCGTATCGATACATTTCCACCCATATGAGAACCAGATTTGGTGCGATGTCTTGCCTATGAGGTCGGGAGTATTATCTTGGGTAGGCCATGGATATTTGATGTGGATGTGACCCTCTATGGTCGGTCTAACACTTGTGTCTTCGAGCATGGTGGCCAACGTATCACCTTACACCCCTCTCGACCATGAGCTCCTACTACCCCACAGGGCGGCACCATGCCTAATGCCATGGCTGCTGTCGGTGCATCTCAGTCACGCACCATTGTTGTACCCGGTACTCCGCAGTAGGGTTCCACTGCCGTTCCTAGATTTTCTTCGTCTGACAGTACCCCTACACTCTGTGCCTCTATCCTAGGTACCCCATCTTCCACGACCCTGCAATTGATCACCGCTCGGGAGTTTGAGCAGGAGCTTCCCGGGTGTGATACCATCTATATCTTGGTGGGGAGAGAGGTTACCGATGTGATCGTTGAGGAGACTTCGAGCGAGCATCCCGTTGAGATTGCCTCACTCCTCTACGAGTTTGCAGACATCTTCCCCGAGGACCTTCCAGATGGATTACCTCCGATGCGCGATATCCAGCACGCTATTGATTTGATTCCGGGGTCTACGTTACCCAACCTGCCACACTATCGCATGAACCCGACTGAGCATGCCGAGTTACAGAGGCAGGTGGAAGAGTATCTGAGGAGCGGCTCCATGAGGGAGAGCATGAGCCCCTGTGCCATCCTCGCACTGTTAGCTCCAAAGAAAGATGGCACTTAGAGGATGTGCGTGGATAGCCGTGCGATTAATCGCATTGCGGTGAAGTACCGTTTTCCCATTCCCCGCTTGGATGACATGTTGGATATGATGGCGGGAGCCACAGTATTCTCAAAGATTGATCTAAAGAGTGGCTATCATCAGGTCAGGATCCGGCCTGGAGATGAATGGAAGACGACCTTCAAGATGAAGGACGGGTTTTATGAGTGGTTGGTCATGCCCTTCGGGCTGTCCAACGCCCCTAGTACTTTTATGCGGTTGATGACCCAGGTGTTGCGGCCATTCATTGGTGTGCTTCTGGTCGTATACTTTGATGACATTCTTATCTACTGCCGCACTAGGGAGGATCATGTGGGTCACCTACACAAGGTGTGCCTCACCCACACAAGGTGTGCCTCACCCACACCAGGTGTGCCTCACCTTTCGTCACGAGAGTTTATATGGCAACCTCAAGAAATGTGCCTTCTTGACTGATCATGTTACTTTCTTGGGGTTTATTGTTTCACATGAGGGTGTCTCCGCTGACCCGGAGAAGATCAGGGCGATCGTAGAGTGGCCTGAGCCGCATACCATCCATGATGTGCGCAGCTTCCATGGCTTAGTCACTTTCTACCGTCGATTCATACGCGGGTTCAGCACCATTACGGCTCCTATTACAGACTGCATTCGGAAGGGAGCCTTTATTTGGACAAAGGCCACTGCTTCGGCCTTTCGTGACATCAAGGAGCGGATGACTCAGGCACCTGTACTTCGACTGCTTGATTTTTCAAGGGTGTTTGAGGTTTCATGTGATGCTTCTGGTGTCAGCATAGGTGGAGTGTCAAGGAGGGCCACCCTATTGCTTACTTCAGCGAGAAACTGAATGATGCAAAGCTGAAGTACTCCACTTATGACAAGGAGTTTTATGCGGTAGTGCAGGTTTTGAGGTATTGGAGACATTATTTACTACCGCATGAGTTTGTGTTATATTCGGACCATGAGGCCCTCGAATTTCTTCATGCGTAGAAGAAGCTCAACCCCTGACACAGTCGATGGGTAGAGTACCTTCAGGCGTATACATTTGTCCTCAGGCATCGGGCGGGCGTGGAGAATCGTGTGGCAGACGCCCTGAGTCGTCGATCCTTGCTCTTATCCATGGTCCACACGGAGGTTACGGGGTTTGAGAGGCTCCGAGAGGAGTACCCCGATTGCCCGGATTTTGGTCCGATTCACGTTGTGCTCTAGCTAGGACCCTCTAGAGAGTACAGTGATTACATCCTTCAGGAGGGTTATCTTTTTTGCGGGGATAGGTTGTGTGTCCCGCGGACCTCTGTCTGCGAGTTTTTGATTTCGGAGGTTCATGTAGGAGGTCTTGCCGGCCACTTTGGCTAGAACAAGACCATTGAGTTGGTGGAGTACTGATTCTTCTGGTCCAGCCTAAAGCTCGATGTGGCCCACATCGTGGCTTAGTGCCGCATTTGCGCCATGGCTAAGAAGCGAAGGCATAATACTGGTTTGTACACTCCTCTCCCTGTGCCAGATCGTCCGTGGTAGGATGTTAGTATGGATTTTGTCTTAGGGCTGCCACGTACGGTCTGTCGGCACGACTCCATCATGGTGGTGGTCGATAGGTTCTCCAAGATGGCTCACTTTATCCCCTGTGCCAGGACCTCCGATGCGTCGAAGGTAGCCCGTCTCTTTCTAGCTGAGATTATCCGTCTGCATGGACTACCCAAGACTATTGTTTCGGATAGGGATGTGCGATTTGCGCGCTATTTTTGGAAGACCCTATGGCACCTTATGGGCACCAAGCTCAAGTTCTCCATAGCTTATCATCCCCAGACCGATGGGCAGACTGAGGTAGTTAATAGGAGTCTGGGTGACCTCTTGCGATGTCTAGTTGGAGAGCATGAGCGAGGTTGGGATCTGATCTTACCATTAGCAGAGTTTGTGTACAACAACTCGGTCAATAGGTCTACTGGCATGAGTCCCTTTGAGATAGTCACTGGCTATAGACCTAGGAGGCCCATAGATCTTGTCCTTATGCCCCGTCAGGCCCGTGTGTCAGAGTCAGCCGAGTCGCTAGCTGAGCATATTAGGAGTCTGCATGATAGCATTCGTCGTCACATTGAGGTCAGCAATGCAAACTACAAGAAGTCGGCGGATGCACACCGTCGGTCACAGGAGTTCCAGGAGCGTGATTACGTGATGATCAGGGTCAGACCTGAGCGGTTTCCCTCGAGAACCGTAAAGAAGCTACAAGCTCGGGGAGTTGGTCCATTCAAAGTGTTGAAACGTGTCGGGCCTAATGCGTATGTTGTAGATCTACCACCAGACTATGGTATCAGTCACACATTTAATGTCTCAGATCTGGTGCCTTATCGGGACCCGGTAGTGATTCCCAGTGATCCTTTCGAGCCTTCTCCTCCCTTTGTGAGTGACCCCACCCTTGAGTACCCACCAGCGGCCCCAATTACAGCACGGCGAGAGCATATTGACCAGATACTGGATGAGCAGATTGTTACCTCACGGAGCGGAGCTTTCCAGCGCTACCTGGTTCGTTGGAGAGATCGGCCACCTACTGAGGACACGTGAATCACGCGCGAGGAGTTACAGCAGATCGACCCCGACCTTTTGGCGCGGTACCAGAGCGGCTAAGACCCTTACTCGACAGGGTCGAGTTCCTCCCAGGCGGGGAGGATTGGTGAGTACACCTGAGCGCGGATCCGATTTGACTCGACCCGCGTTTACCGTCGTCGGAGACCACCGGCAGTGACATCGGCATCCCTATGGCTTGACGATGACACGTAGCACATTGATGTATTTTTCTTTTGATTATTTGGCATTTATTTGAGAGAGAGACCCATTAGGGACCCATTTGATGTATTTTCTATTTATTGTGTATTTTCGGGTGCGATTTAGCACTATTTTAGGTCTCAGGGACACTTTGGTCTTTAGTCCTGTGAGGAGACCACTAGGGTTTTCCTCCAATATAAACACTCATGTAGTTCCCCCTTTTTTTGGGCATGATGAAAAGAAAAGAAATATAGAAATTGAGAAGAGAGCTGCCATTGTCTTCCTCCCGTGATGGGAGCTTGAGGGGCGCGAAGCCCTAGGCGTGAAGCCTATTTCCCCTTCCCCATTCTCCACTGTTTCTGTGCCGCATTTACTCCCTGGCCCCATGAGATCCCAACGTCGCGTCTTCTGTTCTTTCCTTCCGTATTCGCACCCTCGCGATCCCACTCCACCCCCGCGTAACTCTCTCTTCTTCTTCCTCCCCCCCCCACTTCGCGTTTAAAGTTCCCCCCTGTGGCAACCGAGCTCGCGGCGTCCCCATCGTCGGCAGCAGATGCGGTCGGTCCCGCCGCCACCGACGCTCCCCTCTCGGTCCCCTCCGGCAGCCTGTCTGCGAGCAACGGACCGCGACACCACCCCCCTGCTCCCATCTTCTGCAACGCAACAAGCCCCTCTCCCTGTCACCCCGTTCTCCTTCCCCGCCAGTTTCACCCCCCCAGCACATCGACGGCCACCATCGTCCTCCCCACCACCGGTTGCAGCGACGGTGGTTCCCGTCGGCCCCTGTCCCGACGCCGGAACCAACTCTCGCCGCGGGCCTCGCCTGCCACCCATCCGCGAGGCTGTCCCCCGCCGTATGTTTCTCGCTGGCCCGCCACCGGGCTCTCCAGTCGTCGCCCCCCCTGTTCCTCTGTCTCGCCTCCTGCCACTGCAACCACTGCAGTAGGGAGCCTCGTCGGCCCCCCCTTTCCCGCCGCTTTCGCAGAGGGGCCACAACCCGCCCCCGCCGGCGCCAGCCACCACGACCTGCATTGCGGCATTCCGCCATCGGCCGCGAGCCAGCCTGCCTTTGCCCGACTGTCTGCGCCATCCTGCTCGCAGGAGAACGGTCGCCTGTAACCCGTCCGCGCGCCCAGCCACGCCGCGGGCCACCTCTGTTGTCCCCACCCACCCGTGCGGAGTCGTCGTCCACCCCCTGGTCCTTGCCATCTGCCACCGTTGCGTCTGCTCCAGCCTCCCCGGGAGTCGCCTGCCACAGCCGCTCGTCCAGCGACCGTCAACACCTCCGCCGCCGGTGCTCAGTCTAGGACTCCCGCGATTGCCCGCGGCCCTCGTCTGGAGAGACAGTAGGGGACACGTTGGTCACCCGGCGGTCCCGACACCGTTGACCCGCGATCGCCATCCCCCTTGCCCTCTCGGGTTACGTGATTTCAGTCGAGCCTCGCTCTTCAGCAAGTAGGTTAGTGTGGAGACTCACTCCTGTAATTTGCTTATTTAGTATCCATGTCATATCTGCCGTCGTGATCGAGTTAAGATGCCTAACTAGTTAACTATTTTGCTGTCGGCTTGTGAGATTGCGAGTGTTTTTTTCCTATCTTGGAGCGCGTCGATCTGAGTTCATTCTATGTCCGGATTGATGCCCTAGGCCTTGGTAGTTCTATCTACCGTTCGGTTCGACGTTTCCCCGCTGCGAGGGACGGTTTCTTAGCGCGTAACTATTGTTATTTGGCGTAATTTATCTCTTGGCGTTCGAGTACACATCGGAATATTTGTTGGCCTATCATAGCGAGTTTGCTGATCTCATTAGTCGCCTAGTCGGATTCCTTTGAGTACACCGTCTCGCATCAAGAAGCAGCGTGCTTAAGTGAGCATGCATCCAGTTGAGCTCAGAATGTTCGGGCAATCTCGGTCCCTTAGCAGGCTAGTCCTCAGGGATGCTGTGTCGTGGACCGTCGCGAATCTTTCTGCTTCGTGTGCATTCAGTTAATTAAGGGACCGTCTCAGATTTATGTGGACGAGTCCCTGCTACATCTCCCGACATGTCCGGGACAGTGGGAGATGTTGCTGGAATTTTCACCAAAAGTCTTGGACTAATAAAGAAATAAATGATGAAATAATGATAATAATAATGATAACAAAAAGAATGAAACAAAATCGAAACAACATAAAAAAAGAGTGCAGCCGTGATCCGACGATCCGGCACCCGTGGGCGCAGTGATCCGGCACCCATAGGTGCTGCAATCCGACAACCCTTTCCCACCTTTTTTTTTCATCCATTTCCTTTTTTTTAAAGGAGAAATGATCCAGTCAAAAAGAATGGAATAAATAAAAAAACATGGGTAGCAATTCAACATTTGTCTCGATAGAGTTGGAGGTACTCTCGCTAAGGGTAGCAATTCAGCATGGGCTGGTTGAGGACGACCAAATGAACATAGAAAGAAGGTTGGAGGAGCTCTCCGACTTAGAAGGGAATCGACTTCGGGCTCAGGAGAATATATAGGTCTACCCGGCCCACATGGCCCGCGCCTTCGACAAGCTGGTCAAGGGACGTGAATTCAAGAATGGAGATTTAGTTATGGTCAAAAGAAAAGAGGTCATGGCTACCAATCCCAAAGACAAATTAAATGAAAATTGGTTAGGGTCTTATGTGGTCCAAAAGGTTTATGAAGGTGGTGCGTATGTTATTGTCAATCATCGGGGGGATGTTCAATTTCCACCTCTCAATGGAAAGCATTTAAAATTATATCATGCACCGCTTTCTTATTTCGATGATCGATTGAAGTCTGCACGTCACATTGAACAAACGTGCGTCTTAGATCTCCTGTGAGACCCTGTAGTGTCCATTCAAAAAAAAAGAGAAAAAAAGATAAGAAAAAAATGAAGAAGAACGAAAAGCGAAGGAAAAAATGATGAGAATCGGTGGCCACATAAACGTTTTTATTGACACTCCTCTCCTAAGAACCCGTCACTAAAAAACCCATCTGTGGACACTAACCCTCAGTCCCACTGGAATTATACATAAATGCCACCCCTTGGCCTAGACATTTCATCTAAAAGCCAATGAACAAACTATCTTCCTTGCTTTGACATTAACCTTACGTTAATGATCAAATCACGTCGGCATCTGATAGCCCATTGGAACCGATGAATATTACTTGTTGACCTAGACCTTACGTCTAAGCCAATGAATAATCTATCCCAAACCACGTCAACATCCGATATCATGTCGGAACCGATGAATATTACTTGCTGGCTTAGATCTTCCGTCTAAGCCAATGCATAAACCACTTTCTTTCCTTTGGCATTAACCCCGTGCTAATGATTAAATCACTTCGGCGTCATACATCTCGTCTAAGCCGATCAATATACTATCCCTAGTCTAGACCGTTCGTCTAAGCCAGTGAACAAAAGATTTCCTTACTTTGGTACTAATCCCGTGTCAATAATCAAACCACTTATGTGTCAGACATTTTATCTAAATTGATGAATATACTACCCCTGTCAAAAAAAAAGAGAAAAAAAGATAAGAAAAAAATGAAGAAGAACGAAAAGTGAAGGAAAAAATGAAGAAGAACGAAAAACGAAGGAAAAAATGATGAGAATCGGTGGCCACATAAACGTTTTTATTGACACTCCTCTCCTAAGAACCCGTCACTAAAAAACCCATCTGTGGACACTAACCCGCAGTCCCACTGGAATTATACATAAATGCCACCCCTTGGCCTAGACATTTCATCTAAAAGCCAATGAACAAACTATCTTCCTTGCTTTGACATTAACCTTACGTTAATGATCAAATCACGTCGGCATCTGATAGCCCATTGGAACCGATGAATATTACTTGTTGACCTAGACCTTACGTCTAAGCCAATGAATAATCTATCCCAAACCACGTCAGCATCCGATATCATGTCGGAACCGGTGAATATTACTTGCTGGCTTAGATCTTCCGTCTAAGCCAATGCATAAACCACTTTCTTTCCTTTGGCATTAACCCCGTGCTAATGATTAAATCACTTCGGCGTCATACATCTCGTCTAAGCCGATCAATATACTATCCCTAGTCTAGACCGTTCGTCTAAGCCAGTGAACAAAAGATTTCCTTACTTTGGTACTAATCCCGTGTCAATAATCAAACCACTTCTGTGTCAGACATTTTATCTAAACTGATGAATATACTACCCCTGTCAAAAAAAAAAGAGAAAAAAAGATAAGAAAAAAATGAAGAAGAACGAAAAGCGAAGGAAAAAATGAAGAAGAACGAAAAGCGAAGGAAAAAATGATGAGAATCGGTGGCCACATAAACGTTTTTATTGACACTCCTCTCCTAAGAACTCGTCACTAAAAAACCCATCTGTGGACACTAACCCGCAGTCCCACTGGAATTATACATAAATGCCACCCCTTGGCCTAGACATTTCATCTAAAAGCCAATGAACAAACTATCTTCCTTGCTTTGACATTAACCTTACGTTAATGATCAAATCACGTCGGCATCTGATAGCCCATTGGAACCGATGAATATTACTTGTTGACCTAGACCTTACGTCTAAGCCAATGAATAATCTATCCCAAACCACGTCAGCATCCGATATCATGTCGGAACCGATGAATATTACTTGCTGGCTTAGATCTTCCGTCTAAGCCAATGCATAAACCACTTTCTTTCCTTTGGCATTAACCCCGTGCTAATGATTAAATCACTTCGGCGTCATACATCTCGTCTAAGCCGATCAATATATTATCCCTAGTCTAGACCGTTCGTCTAAGCCAGTGAACAAAAGATTTCCTTACTTTGCTACTAATCCCGTGTCAATAATCAAACCACTTCTGTGTCAGACATTTTATCTAAACTGATGAATATACTACCCCTGTCAAAAAAAAAAGAGAAAAAAAGATAAGAAAAAAATGAAGAAGAACGAAAAGCGAAGGAAAAAATGAAGAAGAACGAAAAGCGAAGGAAAAAATGATGAGAATCGGTGGCCACATAAACGTTTTTATTGACACTCCTCTCCTAAGAACCCGTCACTAAAAAACCCATCTGTGGACACTAACCCACAGTCCCACTGGAATTATACATAAATGCCACCCCTTGGCCTAGACATTTCATCTAAAAGCCAATGAACAAACTATCTTCCTTGCTTTGACATTAACCTTACGTTAATGATCAAATCACGTCGGCATCTGATAGCCCATTGGAACCGATGAATATTACTTGTTGACCTAGACCTTACGTCTAAGCCAATGAATAATCTATCCCAAACCACGTCATCATCCGATATCATGTCGGAACCGATGAATATTACTTGCTGGCTTAGATCTTCCGTCTAAGCCAATGCATAAACCACTTTCTTTCCTTTGGCATTAACCCCGTGCTAATGATTAAATCACTTCGGCGTCATACATCTCGTCTAAGCCGATCAATATACTATCCCTGGTCTAGACCGTTCGTCTAAGCCAGTGAACAAAAGATTTCCTTACTTTGGTACTAATCCCGTGTCAATAATCAAACCACTTCTGTGTCAGACATTTTATCTAAACTGATGAATATACTACCCCTGGTCTAGATCTTTCGTCCAAGCCAGTGAACAAAAGATTTCCTTGCTTTGGTATTAACCAATGATTAAACCACTTCGACATCAGACATCTCGTCTAAGTCGATGAATATACTATCTTTGGCTAGAACTTCCGTCTAAGTCAATGAACAAACTATTTTCCTTGCTTTGGTACTAACCCCATGCCAATGATCAAATCACTTCGGCATCAGAAATATGGTCTAAGCCGATGAATATACTACTCTTGGTCTAGATCTTCCATCTAAGCCAATAACAAACTGTCTTCCTTGCTTTGGCACTAATTCCGTGCCAATGATTAAACCACTTCGGCGTCAGACACTTCGTCTAAGCCGATGAATATACTACCCTTGACCTAGACCTTCTGTCTAAGCCAATGAACAAACTATCTTCCTTGCTTTGGTACTAACCCCGTGTCAATGATTAAACCACTTCGGCATCAGACATCTCGTCTAAGCCGATGAATATATTACCCTTGGCCTAGACCTTCCATCTAAACCAATGAACAAACTGTCTTCCTTATTTTGGCACTAATCCCGTGCCAATGATTAAACCACTTCGGCGTCAGACACTTCGTCTAAAGCCAACGAATGCACTACCTTTGGTCTAGACTTCCCGTCTGAGTCGATGAACAAACTATTTTCTTGCTTTGGCGCCAACCCTGTGCCAATGAACAAGCTGTATCGGCATCAAACATCTTGTCTGAGTCGATGAATACACTTCTCTTTGCAATCTTGCATTCTCATGTATATATATACATATATTAAAAAAAAGAAAAAGAAGAAGGGGCTTAAAATGGAGGTGTCCTGTTGGACATGTTTAGGGACTTCCCTAAGTCAGTGCAAAAATGGCTCGAAACCCGGTCGTGGCGAAAATCCGCAAGGGGGCCACGAGCAAAATTGGGTACCTTGTCACGTGAAATCCTATGAGGGCGCGTGGGCAAAAGTAAGAAGGGTCGACTCTGGCGAAAATTCGAAAGGGCGCTTGGGTCAACTAATGTGATATAAAAAAATGAATGAACGAATGAATGATGATGATAAATTAAAAAATAAATGACGATAAAAATTTTTCACGGGGCACAAAGATCCGTCTCCTTTGACGAACAAACTCCTTTTGGCATCTCGCATTCTGTCCAAGACAATGCACAAACTCCTTTGGTGTGGGACCTTTTACCGCGCCAATGATAATCCCCTCGGAGGATACTAACCTCAGTCTTATCGGGATTTCCTCACTCCTTTGGCCTAGACCTTCTGTCTAAGGCAATGCATAAACGGTATTTCCTTGCTTGACATTAAGCCCAAACGCCAAGGATCGAATTATTTCGGCATTGGACATCCCGTCCCAACCGATGAACACAACACCCTTGGCCTAGATATTTCGTCTGAGCCGATGAATGCTCCTTACCTTCGGTCTAGACCTTTCGTCTTCATCGATCAATGAACCATTTTCCCCTTGTTTTGGCGCTAGCCCTACGCCAATTAACAAACAACTTCGGTAGATGACTTTGTGTCTGAGCCGATGAACACTCGCTACCCTCGGTGCGGACCTTCCGTCTTCACCAACGAATGAACTTGTTTCTTCTTGCTTCGGCATTAATCCCATGTCGACGATTATACCCCTCCGGTGCCGGATGTCTCAACCAAAGCCGATTGATACACTACCTTCGGCCTAGACTCTCTGTCTAGACTGACAAATGAAAACTCTTTTCCCCCTTTGGTATTGACACCGGGCATCTTGTCTTCGTCAATTACCCCATCACTTTCCAGCTAGGTTCAATGAACGAGCTGACTTTCCTATTCTTAAATAAACTGCCTTGTAGCCCTTGTAATTAGTACGGTGGAGCGATCCCCTCATCCTTTTGTTGAAGGGGTGAGCGCTCTCCTGTATTCTCACTTGGACTACCCTTACTAATACCAAATAAACCCTTTCCCCTATAAATGATACAGCGAAAGAGTCACTTCCCACAGTCACATTCTGATGGCCGTGAATGAAAGAATTAGAACATGAAGAAGAGGCATAGATAAATTTCATATCTGAAAGATGAAAGATTCTAGTACACGACCTTCGGGGCATACCTCTGTCATACAATGGTTGAACACAAAAGGAAAGAGAAGAAAAAAATATGTAGCCGAGGCTCAACACATCCTGTGGAATATTTCTTCAAAAGGGAGAATGCCGACAAAAGGAAAATTCTTCATCTCTCCCGGCTACTCTTCCTGTGCTTGAAGTCGGCCCAACTCAGATCTCAGAGATGCTACTTCCCCTTTGGTTATGGAGATCCTACCTATGTCCTCAGTTTGAGCTGTTTCAATATCCTGAAGCTCAGCCCGAACTGAGGCAAGTTCAACTTCTAGCCCCTTGACCTGACTCTCTAGAAAGGTGACGCGGCTGCTACGATCTTCTATAGCTTTCTGGCGCCGGGTCATCTCGTCTTCCATGGGCTTTAAAGTTCGTCGATATTCGAGCACCTGTATGCGGATGGTGGCAACATGATTGGGTAGTTGGTTGCCAAGGAATTCACGACGATTCACATATTTTAGCAGCAGAAGCACACGCCGTGACCATTCATCTAGAGGGGAACCCATCATCTGGAGTAACTCTGTCATCTTCTCCACCATTGCCTCAGGCCTTGAAAGGTGAGTCGTGGGTCGAACGACACCATCGATTTGAGCAAAGCTAAGTTCTGTTTCACTGGAAGATCAGAAACGGTGAGACCGACTGAAGGCACATAAGGGAGAATAGCTGCTATCCACGATGGCCCAAATATCAACATCTACCACGGTCGAAGAAGACGGGAGGGCGAGAATAGGGCTGCTTGACGCTTCACCTTCAACAGGGGCGCCGTGTACCACTATGGCGGACGATGTTGAGCTGGGCGTCACAATATGTTGTACGAGAGCTGGGGTAGAGACTTCAACAGGCGGGGAGGTAGCCATGAATGTAGATGTTGAAGCCTCTCCCAAATGACCCGTATCTGCCTGTGATTCATGTGCCAGAGAGGGTGGAAGGACTCGCTCTAGTATATCCCCAAAAATTTGAGAATCCAACGGTGTATCCAAGCACCGGGGTAGCGGGTGCAGCACCGAAGGCAAACCAAATACAACAAGCCTCAAGATGAATAGTGGATCCCCTATGGGTGTCCCCACAACAGGCAGTAAACTTGGTTCTAGCAGAGGACTTATGATAGCTGGGACCTCGATGCTGGATGTGGCAGCTTGCAAAACGGGAACATCTCCTAGAGTGATTGGCACCTGTTCATTCAAAGTGAAATCAATGATTGGACAATGTCGCACAATTGACCAGGCGGACATGTTAGCACTCACATCCGGTTCAAACATGCTCAGGCTTGAGGCGGTTGAGGAGATGGTGAGTAGTGGCATTGGTATTGGGGTGTCCTCCCTTGCAGATGCGGTAGGGGGTCTTGCTAGGCGAAACTCTCCCCTCCCAACAGAGCCGCCATTAGAAGAATCAATATCCTCGCTCGACGATGAACTTTCTAGAGTGGTGCCCCCGAGAGTCGCCTCGGTCGAGTCTTTCTGGGAATCTGCGGCGGTCACCTGCTTTGAGGGGCGAAGTTCAAAGGCTTCCTCACCCTCAAAACTATGCGCCAGCCCCCTCGAGGCACAGGAGGAACAGCGGAGAGAGTCTCCAATCTCGACGCTGGCACCTTATCTCCTCTTAAAGTGAAGACCGGCTCAGCCGCCACCAAGTGAATCTTAACATGAAGGGACGTGGCAAAATAGGAAAGGATTACTTGGCAACCGATGAGGATTTTCTTCTCACCTTTGCTAACATGGATGGGCGATGACGGGCTGTCTCTAGTTAGACCCGTCACGGGGGCCTCCATAACCTCCTCCTCGGAAATGCCTATCGGGGAATGCTCCAAGATGTCACCTGGGAGTTTGAAGATCGTTGGGTTTAGGTGACAATGCCACATGTATACAAATAAGTTACAAAAGTTCAGAAGCTTACCTGAAGGCGAACTCGGCAAACTTAAATATGAGAAATAGTAAATATCTGCAGAAGAATGGATACAACAAATAGTAATTATGAGAAAGCTATCACCTGCAACTTAATGAACCAATCATGAGCAGATGGGGAAAAGAATGGAATACCTGTTGGACCGCTATAAAGTTTAGAAAGCGGCCAGTATGTCAGGGATACTACCTTATCCCTGGAAGCTGCTTCCCTAATTAACCAGCAGACATCCCCAATCTTGCGGCAGCGTTCAGAAAGAGCTGCCAGGTCCTGATGATTGTGGGAAGAAAGGCAGTGAAATAAACTGAGGTGGTCAATCCCCCACCCATCAACATAGCTGAAGGAGATATGCAAATTCTGATCCAGCGTTGCCTCAGCTCGGTCTTCTATGCTCAGACGGTGGACCTGAAGCAAGACAAACGGCCAGGCAGTCTGCTGGTAATGTCCAGGCCCCCGCTCTTCTTTCCTTGTGAAGGTTCTGAAGGGATATGAACAATCTGTCTCGGGACGCCAAGCACTAGCAGAAATTGGGCTTTCTTCAGTCGACAGGGGATAGTTCATCAGTTCCAGCCGAGCAGTCCCAACTCGGCTCAGATCCCGAAGTGTCTACATGAAAGTGTCTGTAGAGATATTCGGCATCACAAGACTAGAGGCCCAAGCTTTTTGACCGACTTCTTGGCCTGAGTGTATTCTTGAGCTTCCTTGGCCTTGTGAGATTTAAGTCGCAGCAAATGATCCCCGTCTATGCCAAATATGGGTGAAGCCTGCTGGTTCAAAAACTTTCTTAGTTGTATCCCAGCAGTCCAGCTTACAGGCTCGATGAAATCCGGTGCGGGCGTTCCACCACTTAATGTATTCTGCTGTGCCCCGTGGAAACTACCCTGGGACTAGTACCCTGAAAGATGAAGCGTCTCGACGCTGAAAGAAATCCCACCAAACACGAGCTTGTTCAACAACGAGCGCCCTTAATAATGTTCTGTTCGGCAAATGGAACTGAGCAGAATATGGGGGTATGTGTTGATCATACCTGAAGTTGTGGCCGAACTGGAATGGATAGTATGGTTCTAGATACATTGTATTTCCCTTCCTGAATATGAATACACTCGGCCTAATTGATAATGCCCAGTTCCTTAATTCTGGCTCCAGAGCGGGCCGAGTGACGATCTTTCCACTGATTGGATAAATATACTCTTCGACCTGGTCGTCCTGGCACTCTCTTAACCGGTTCACCAGGGGACTGGAATGGGCTGCCAGGCTCCAGAAATGAACACTTCCGGGTGAGTCCATTGGAATGGAAGTCAACTTGCCCCTGATTGAATATAACTGGGCCGACATTGAGTCGGGTTCAGCACCCGCAAACTCTATCATTCGCGGGAAGAGCATTGGGACTTGTATGGTCCGCGGTGCAAACTCCGGAAATAAAGTGCAGATCCAGGCATTGAAAAAGTGTAGCGCCCTTATGATCCGCAAGCTTCTCGGGACCCTGCCTCTGCTAATATGTTCGAGGGTCCGATATATTAAGCACAAGGTTGCTAGACAAATAGACAGCTTGATGTCCCAGGTCATCTGACACGCTGGATAAATAGCTTCTGGCTTGATGACGCTCTCGTCCCTATACGACAGAGCGAAAGCGCACAACCAATAAGTCAGGTAAGCGGCACAGTGTGTCATGGCATCAATGCTGGTAGGGTTGGTCCCGCTCTTGTGACCCCTGAAAGTGGAACCATGGAGGTCTATCTTCCTCCTTCCTCCCCTCTTCAACTTAGCTGCGGCTCCGATTGAGGGGAAATCATCGCACTTCTTTTTGCCTTTGAAGAAATATTGCAGCCACATGCCCATGCGGACCCTCTTCCGTTTGGCTCTCTTCAGCTGCTTGTCGCTACCTTCATGATATGACAAAAATAGCTCTCGATAGACTTTCACCAGGTAGCGATATGAGAAACCCAAAGTGTATTTGTCTTCCCGTCTGTTTCATCTTTGCCAGCTCCGGGAGACACCTCTTCATAGGGTTCACCGTTTATGGGCAAGTCTGATAGCTGAAATAAGCTCCATAGATCCAAGGAGGTTTCCCCCTCTGTAGTGTAGAATGTGTTCAGCTCGGGGTTAAAAGCCTCCATCATGCCGCAACATAGTCCCTTTGCCACATGATACTTGAATCGAGAGGCATACACACTGTGATAAATGTCGACAGTGATCTGAATCGGCGCATAGTTGTGTAGAACATAATCCGTGAATTCTGTAGCATTCTCACGGAAAGAATGGGCATCAGAAGTCTTCAAATCAGCAAACCATCCTACGGCCAGTTCATGCTTGAAACAAATGGCTAAGTAGTCCAGTAAGAAAGGTTCCTCCTTAAACCCTATTTCAGCGGAGCCAAGAATAGACTGAAGCAAGGCCTCTCTTTGTGCACTTGGCCTGCAGCATTGTCCCAGCGAGCTAGTGTGAATTCCGAGGCCCTGGTCAGCTTACCCTCTTTCATGCTCAGCTCTTGAAGCCCCAGCATCGCCTCCCACTTACGGGGCTCTCCCAAAGAATAAATTGGTTCTGTCCTTTGCGTGTTGCCTGCTAAGCTGTCCTTGGAATGCAAAACGGCACGTTCCATCTGGCACACCGTTATGTGATCGTGTTTCCCATTGATACTGAAGTGCTTTAGAAAGTGGATTAAGTGGCGGTCCTTGGGGTAGTCATTGCGGTAGCCCCCTTCCCGGTCAAAATGAAAGCCCTCCTCAATCAGTGAAAGACGGCCAAAGTCCACTATGTCGGTGTCAAAGTCCGAAGATTCAGCCAGACTAGCTATCTCAGTGTGCTCTCTATTCAGGTCGGCAAAATTGGCCCAAGTCGCTGCAGGGGCGTCGACCATCAATGTAGCTTCGGAGGTAGCAGAGGTCTGGGAGGAAGAGACGCCGGAAGAAGCCGTTGTCTGCAAAAGGCATCGACACTTGTACTAATTAGTACACATGAACAATATATATATATATATATATCAATAAAAAAGATGGAAGAATGATAAAAATAAGGAAAAAAGAAAAAAGAAGGAAAAGAGATAATTTAATATTTCTGTCAAAATTTTGGCAGAGTTTCCCTTGCATCTGGTGCACGGGGGAGATAAAATGAGTACTTGTCCACGCCTATGGCGAGACAGCTTCAAATGTCCAGTCGTCTGGGATCTCAGGGATACCCTAAACCTTGAGGACTAGCCTACTCGAGGGTGAGGACCCCAATACAGTACTCCATTACTCAGACTTGCTTGGCGCCGGGTCCCAAGAGGAGACAATGAAACGGCAGCCCCGAAGGAGAAGGGGCTCGGCAAGCGACCGAATCGGCACCGTTCTCCCAGGGTGCTTGGAACGGCTGCACAAAGAGGAAGAGGGAAGAGAAAAGAATAAGGAAGAGGTCACAGCGGTTGGGGGGGACGCCTGAAATGGCAGTGACGCCCAAAATGGCAGCCCCGACGCTGAAGAAGAAGAAGAAGAAGAAGAAGAAGAAGAAGAAGAAGGGGAGAGGGGGAGCAACCTCGGCACCGGTCGAAGCCGCCGTGGCCAGAGGCGACGCTCGGTCGAGAGGACTGCCACGGAAGAAGGGAAAAGGAGAAACGAAGAAAGAGGAAGAAGGGAGAAGGAGAAATGAAGAAAGAGGAAGAAGGGAGGGGGAAAGGAGAAGCAACCGTGGCCAACCCGGAGTGGCAACGGCGGCGGAGGCTCGAAGAAGAGATCGCCGACGACGGAGAACCGAAGGGCACTGGGGATGGGGAAGAAGAGGGTCCGTCGGCTTGCGAAGGAGGAAGACCAGGGGGTTTCCAAAAGAAAACCCCAGGCCTCCTTATAAAGGGGAAGTTTCCCTATGGACCGGCAGGCTTCGAACCACCTCGAAATGGCAGCCTTCGAGCCCCTACAACCCTCATCCGACAGACGTCGAGCACCTGTGGTAGCCTTCGTGCATGGCTCTAGATCGGCAGGCTTCCAAACGCCCTGAAACGGCAGCCCTCACGCAAGCCTCGTCCGGTAGGCCCCTTACAAGCCCCATTCGGCAGGCCTCGGGCCACTCTTGAACCAATAGGCCTTGAGTGCCTCTCATCCGACAGCCAGTCACAAGCCCCGAACCGGCAGGCCTTGAGCCACCCTTGAACCGGTAGGTCTCGAGCGCCCCTCGTCCGACAGGCAGTCACAAGCCCCCGAACTGGTCACACCTTCAGGCACCTTGAACTGGCAGCTCCCTCAAGCCCTGAAGCGACAACCTCAAGCCCCTCGTCCGGCAGGCTCTCACGAAGCCCTTAAATGGCAGCCATTCTGCTTAGCTCAAACGGTAGGCCTTGAACGGCAGCCCCTCTGCCCAGTTCAAACGGCGGGCTCTAAAGGGCCTGAAACGGTAGACCTCCAAACCCCTATACAGCACCCCTATCTCAAGAGCATTCACTCTGATGCATAAAAAAAAAGAGGGTGTGTGCACCCACGTGCCCTGCTTCCCTCGTTCCTAGCCCGTGACACTCGTGGGTGAGGGGCATTTGTTGGCGTTAAAAAAATTGCCACCACAATGTAACAAGAATCGCAGGAGGCCAAGGTGCTCCTGAAATGCACTGCCGCAGACTCGACTGTGAGGACTCGGTAGCGAAGAAACAGAAGAAGAGGCCGGAGCAGGCCTCATCTTCAACAAGGGTGGTGGCGGCCTCATATCTCATATGTGATGTCGTATCATCATAAATTTATATCCCGACGGACGAATTAAATCCAAAATCACAGGAGGTCGAGGGACTCCTGAACATACACTGCTCTGGACTCGACCGTGAGGACTCGACAGTGAAAAGTGCGAGGATGAGTTCGAGACAGACGAACTCCAGAAAAGACCAACCATGGTGCCGTAATACTCAAGTGGTGTGGTTCACCATGAATCGGCATCTCGAGGGACGAATTAAACCCAGAACGGCAGGAGGCTAAGGCACTCTTGAAGACACGTCAGTGCGGACTCAACTGTGAAAGTCCCGACAGCGCGCAAAGTCGAAAGGGGGAGTTAGGGACGAAGGGGTTCACAAAAAAACCCTCAAGCCTTAAACCGGCGCACCACGAAGCCCTGAACCGGTAGGTCTTGATGGTCCCATCCGGCAGCCCCTTGAGCCTCCCAATCGGCAGCCCATGAAGCACAGCCGGCTGCCCCTCTTCAAATGCTGAACCGGCGTGGCGAATGAACCTCCCAACCGGCAGCGCTCCAAGTCTTTCGACGGCAGCCCTTGCTGAGCCCTCAACCGGCAACACTGAAGCTCCTCAACCGGCAGCACTGGACTTCCCCGTTCGGCAGCACACAAGCTCCCCATCCGGCAGCCTTTGCTAAGCCCTCAACCGGCAGCCCCAAGCTCTTCATGAGGCAGCACACCAGGAGGCTTGAACCGGCAGCCCCTTGCAACCTCTAAATTGGCAGCCCCTTGAGCCTCTGAATCGGCAGCATCCGCCTGCACCCTTATATAAAGGGCTACAATGGAGGAAAAAAAAGAGGACGCGGATAGAGACGAGAGACACAAGGGAGACACAGAAGGAGAGAGACGTGCACACAGGAGAGCAAGAAGAAAGAGGAGAAGAAGAAAAGAGAGGAGCGAGCGAAAGGAGGGAGAGAGGTTGTTTCTCTGTAAGTGGGGAGGCATCTCTGAGCCGTTGTAGGAAGGCTCTGCTCTGTATTTCTTTTTTTCTTTGAGCTGGCATTCTGAAAATCCAAGTCTGATCCAATGTTTTCTTGAGCATCCGGCGTTCATGCATTGCTATTATTTTCATTCCTTTTCATTACCGTAATTGTCTCCATCACGTGCAATGTCCATTTTCTTTTTCTTTTCTTAACCGTAGTCTGCCAATCAATTGACTACCATAGATGATTCGGTCTTGCCAAAATTTAGTTACTGTGGAAGGGGAAAGCTCTCTTACGGGAGTTTACGTTCGGGGTCTATTCTGAGCTGTGAACGTGATCCCAAATGTAGAACTACTGGAGAGGTCTTGCAGGCTTTCAGACCGATCACACTGGTAGCGTCTTCCTTCGCTCTTTGAGTCGTCGTCCTGAGAACTGTAGTCCAATGATGAACGAATGCTAATACGAGTCAAATCTCATCAGGAAATCTGGCCCAACAGCCTACATATCTTCCTCCACTCCGACGTATGAGTTTAAAATGACTCGGGTCCCTTTCGGTAATCGTGGGAGTAGATTGCAAGAGGAGATTTCCACTACAGGGATGCATGCCTGGGGTCTATCCCAAATGATGGATATGATCCTATAGTAGAGATTCCCTTAAACCTCCTTGGGCAATTATGAAACGGTTACACTTCAATTCCATTTTCCCCTTTTTCCTCCCGGAAGGAAGACCCGGGATTTCTGAGAGCTTAAGGAGGTCTACCTTATCAACAAAATGATTGGGCTCGCGGGCTCACAGATCACGATCTCGATATGTTCTCCTTTTATTTGTTTTCTCACACCGGGTTCAGGGTTTACCTGTTGATATGGCACCCCCGCCGCTCCCATGTTTTCTCCCGCTATCAAATAGTCCGGCACCATAACCGCGCTTCGTGGCCCTTTTTATTGGGTGATCCGGCACCCACTATCGCCAACGTCGTAGGGTAGTCTAGCATCTCTTGTGTCGTCTCCTACACCCTTGAATTGGCACCCCTCGAAGTCTCCTCTTGCAAAGTGATCCGGTGGCGTTGCTATTTGTAGCCTTATCAGCCAACGGTTGGGCGATGCCTCTTCTTTTAGCCTATTTTACCGTGATTTGACAGCATCCCTTTGGTGGCCCCTTCAGCCTTCGGTCCGGCATCCCCCATCCTCGGCCTTAATGAGTGGACTGGTGCCCCCCCTTTTTATATCTCATTCGCAGGGTGATCCGGTGACCCACGACCGCCTATTGTTATTGAGTGTCACGGCATTCCCTGACCGAATAAATTTTCGAGTCTTCGACGTTAGTCTTATCGGATTCCAACGCGTATCCAATATCAAACCCTCTGCCTGTTCGAGGCTCGAGCCTGGAACTTTCTACCTTGCCATCAAAAAAAGAAGCAACATGTTTAAGTGAGCATGCCTCCAGTTGAGCTCGGAATGTCCGGGCAATCCCGGTCCCTTAGCAGGTTCGTCCTCAGGGATGCGGTGCCATGGACCGTCGCGAATCTTTCCGCTTCGTGTGCATTCAGTTAATTAAGGCACCGTCTCAGATTTATGTGGACTGAGTCCCCGCTACATCTCCTGACATGTCCGGGACAGGGGGAGATGTTGCTGGAATTTTCACCAAAAGTCATGGACTAATAAAGAAATAAATGATGAAATAATGATAATAATAATGATAACAAAAAGAATGAAACAAAACCGAAACAGCATAAAAAATAGTGCAGCCGTGATCCGACACCCGTGGCCATCGTGATCCGGCACCCATGGGCGCCGCGATCCGACACCCCTTTCCCCTTTGTTTTTCAATCATTTCCTTTCTTTTTTTAAAAAAAAGAGAAATCATCCGGTCAAAAAAATGGAATAAAAAACAAACAATAAGAATAATAATAATAAGTGATGAAGTATGAAAAAGATAAGGAGAAAAAAGATAAGGAAAGAATAAAAAAGGAAAAAGTGGAATACCATACAAATGAGAGTAAGAATAAAAGAATATTAACTCCGGTCAAAGCGAGGCAATTGTAAGTGGCACAAGGTCTCTCCCTCTCCGAATCAACGAGGTCTCGTCATAAATAATTTTCAGTCCATATCATAAAATAACAAAAAATATATAATAATATTCTACTTTCCCATTGCATACATCAATGTGAGTTTCAGGCTATAGGTCCCTTTCTCCTTACGATCAATCAAGGGTTTTTTCCTCCAGAGAGATGTAATTAACGCCGTGGCCTTTATGGCACGACGGATTTGGGTCTCGACTCGATGTCCACTATCGTCTGATCAGTTAGACGGTGTGCACACATCAGCGACTCCGAGTCTCTCAGTCTCCGGAGTTGAAATAAGTCGTCACCTCGTGACTGGCATGCCTGCGCACAAAAAATAAATAAATAAAATTAAAGAAAAAATGTGTCTCACACATGTGGGGATTGTAATTTATGTTGGAATCTGTGGTATTGCTCATGGATTGTCTTCTGTTACTGTGCATCATCAATCAACTCTTTGTTTGTAAAGTTTTGATGTGAGAACAATAAACGTCAAAGAAGATTGGACATTCTGTACATTAATAATCATAATGTCATGACTTGTTCTACTTAACATTTCAGGTGTATTAAGGTTTTATGGTCAAAAGTATTCAAGACAGTTACAAAATAGCATTGGTAATGAATCAGATCTATGATGGTACATTTTGTGTACTGTACCATTGCTTGTTTCTTTCTTTTTCAAAAGGACTCTTCAGTCTTTCACAGTACATTGCTACCTGTAGTCCAAAAGTAAAAGGAAAATTTGGTCTTATTAAATGTAGCATATGGGGGTGCATGAGTAGCATTATGTTGGGACATAATTTTCAAGACGTGTTTGTTATATTTTCCAGAGTTACTCATCAACATTAACTGACGATGAGGCACGAGAATTTCATGTAAATAAGAGTGGGACTGAGAAGGCGATAAGAACTGTCTATACCCAAAAGAAGGTTGGTTTACTCATTTTTTCGTGAAATAATGCGTAGCTTCTGGTAGCCCTAAAGATGGCAGTTGCCGCAATATTCATAATGTATGCCACTGAACAACAGGAGCAGTGAAGCCAATGAAGAGCCAGAAACTATGGTCCCATGAAAAAGACTCTAAATGTCCTTTATATCACTTTCTTTATGTTTCCTGCAGACACACTATTCTGGTGGAGATGGAGAGGGAAATGGATTATGTCAAGCAATGCATAAAGAAGTTAGGCATGCAGTTGAGGAGATCCGAGCTGAGCTTGAAAAGGTATCTTATAAGTCAGGGGTATACTTGCTTTATCATTCACTCGAGAAATGCTACGGTCCCACACTTTGTGCCATCATTTTTGCCACTTTCACCTCTGCCGTCTGATCATGACATTGGATGCCTGAGGTTAATAACTTAAGTTCGGTGCTTCCAAGCTTGGGAGCACCAAACTTAAGCTTGCTTTTCCTGCCATTTGATTTGAAAATCAAATGGTGGGAAAAGGGCGTGGTCAAAGTGGTGGCACAAAGTTTGGCACCATAGCATTGCCCTTATTCATTCATTTGACAACATTTTCATTTACAGTCTCTTCAACGAAGATTTTTTACTTGGCTGATAGCTTGCTGTGCCCTAGAAAAGGCCACAATTGCCTATAATCAAATTCTTGCTTTGTTTTTGTCCAGTTTTATCCAAGTCTATAGAATGGTTAGGATTATTTCTAAGGATGTCTTCCTGCATGCTCTCCTTTTGTTTCTTTCCCATCAATAAGATCCCTTGGCCTGGAACTTTGTAGCAACTCACAAAAGATTTGCATCAGTTCGACTTTTGAAGGTAGACAATTTCCAGAATCTTTTGATCCTTAACAAGAACTTTACAGCTTATGCAAGTTGGTAGGATATATTTTGTACTTATAGTACATTCTTTTATCTTAGTTTGAACATATGCAGGCTATTATGAAAACAAAGCCTTGCATGAGGAGTGATGATGATGGCATTCAAACCAAAGCCTCTGAGGTTTTTGAAGTTATCGCTGAAATCAGAAGAAACTACACAACTGAATTAGAAGAGGTGAAATTGATTCTCTCCCTATCTATCTCCTCTCCCCCATCCTTTTTTCAGTGCCGGAAGAGTATGTGAAATTGATTTATCCTAAAATTTTGTTAATTTAGATTCTTGTGTTGTTGCATGCTGAGGAATAATGATTCTTAACATGACAAATCCCTAAAGATGAGATATGGACATGAAATTATGCATTTATGTTATAAGATGGACGTGTAAATATTTCATATGTGTTTAATTAGTGCCCTATGCTGATGGTTGAATCTGTGACTTTGGACCTAGCAAGAATAGCCATCTGGAATTTGGGTGCCCTCTTGGCAGATTGGAGAGAAGAGATCTCAGTAAGATCAAGAGATAGTTTTCCCTTTTCCTCCCTCTATTCCAAGTTATGTTTGTTTTCTTCCTCTTCCACCTCCCTCCTATTCCTCATCTTCCATGGTCATCCTAATCCTAATCTCCTCCTTGATCATCCTCATCTCCTTTTCCTCTTGTTCTCATCCATCCCCTTTGCTCCCCCCCTTTTTTTCCCTCAGTCCTCTTCCTCTCCCTTTTTCATCTTTTCCCTCTTGCTCCGCGGGGAGGGGGGGGGATCACCAGCTGTTGGGGAAGTAAATCTTTTTTTTCCCAATGGCTTCGTAAAACACAATCGATGTATCTGTTGAAGTTTTGGTCTCATGATATTGGTAACCATTTCTGCTAACTATCAAAATAATTCAGCACTATATTCTCATCTCATATATCACTTTCCTAGACATTTATCTTTGTTAAGAAAAGAATCCAGATAGGGACACATATTCAGATGCATCCTTCGGGTTGGGATGGGGTTCTTTTGTGTGTTTGGATCTTGCCTTTTGAACTGAACATCTCTATTTTGGCTTTTGTTCTATTCAATGAACGTCTCTCCTGCAATTTTTTTTGTTAACACCCCTGGAAATGTTAAAATTCATGCCCAACCCTGAGCATAATTTTTGGCTGGTAGCTCTGCAAACAGAATGTTGTACAAGGGTCATATGGGAACAATTGTTTTCAGTATTTGTTATCCAACTATATATGGATGAGCATTCAAGTAATTTAGATTAGATTTTTTTTAAATATATTTGATCTAAACGGGAGTACTGGATTTGTGAGGGTAAAAAATTCAAGCCCTTTTCATTGTTATATAAAATAAGGCTATTTCAAGTTGATGTTATGTTTGTCTTTGGATTTTGAAGTCAGAGAAGCGTAAGCAAGAACTGTTAGTTGAGTTAGCAGCTGAAGAACAGCGTGGACAGGAGCTCACTAAGATTGTCAGAGAGTTGCTTCCAGACACAAAACAGTCATCTCCAGGGAAGCCATCACGGTTTAGAAAGGTAAATTTTCCTTTTTGCATGCTCTTTCTTATGTTATATGTATATGTATACGTGCATGTGTGTGTGTGTGAGTGAGAGAGAGAGAGAGAGAGAGAGAGAGAGAGAGAGAGAGAGAGAGAGATGGGGGGAAGGGAGGGAGGGATAATCCATTGTAGGTGGGGCATGGGCATGGACATATCCTGACATGGACACCTCATATGCGGTTGAAGTTAGGGGAAAGAGGACAGAGACACATGAAAATATACAACAGTGCAAATGTGGATGTATTCATTTGTTTACAAAGAAAAAATATGCAATTGTTAGACCCTTTTTTATCTTTTTTGCTTTATATGTTTGTGGACGGGTTGGGGGGGTTTGTTTAGTGACTCAACCAAATCATCCCTGTGACTGATTTGCTATTTCAGTCTAAAGAGGATGAGATGAGAAAGAGATTGAAAAGATTTTTGCCAATGTTCCTCCTCTCCAAAATGTACTAGTATTGACACCCAGGATAAGACACTGTTCTCTATAACGGATGTTTTTTTTTTTTCCTGAAACGGGATAACTGAGATGTTAAGATGACATCTTCCATTGATAAATATTTTGCAGAGGAGCAATGATAGAACCAGAATGTCTAAACATTTGTCTGAAGAAGCAGATAAATATTTTGTAGATTTCATTTCAAATGTTGAAGAAACAGATATTTCCTCATTTGATGGAGAAAAGAGTGATGGAAGTTCATCCATAGGAGGCATGAAGTCATCTGCAATAGCAGGAACACGAACTTATCTTGAGAAGGCTTGCTCACTCACTGCTGAAACTGATGGCCTGATTCTTCCTTGGTTAGAGTGGGACACATGCAATGATGGCACTCCTTTGTCATGCCATAGCATGAACAAAACGGGGTGCTCATTGGTCTCAGGAATGAAACTGTTTGATTCAAAACAGGTAGTTTTCTTTTTCCATTATATCTGTCTTCAAATATGTCTAACTTGTTAGTCAAAGTAAACTGGGTGCATTTGGTTTGACTCTCTACCACTCAATGTTCCTAATGAAATGGCCTGTGTCACATTTTTCCTGCATTTCTTTAACTAATTTTTAAGATGATTTTGTAGATTTGTAACTCTCTCTCTCTCTCTCTCTCTCTCTGACAGACACACACATGCGCAAGCACACATGCAATGCATTGTCCATTACAATAGCTATTGATTTGGGATTTTTTGCACATAGTCCATTATTAAAAATGTTATTCTTAATTTACACCTATAATATTCACCTTTTCCATATATCCATTTTGTGTTGCAAAAATTGCTTCTGCTATCACACTCTTCCTCTTTTGCCTGAGTGCACCCTTGTTAACTTTTTGATCAGGGGTTTCAAGTTGCTATAATCTCCTTCATTTCTTTCATTTTTGTTTCCCCTTCTCATCCTCTGTTCCAATGACAATGATGACAGTGGTCCTCAGACATTTTAAATAACATTTTATTTGCATGAAACCAAATTATTTTGTTATACATTTTTCAACATCTGTGTACTTGAACTCTTTCTGCTTCCTTTTCCCACATTCACAAAAAAACGATTGAATGTAAGCTTAAAGAGATTGGCATCCAGTAGCTTTGGGCACCTGGAGAGGTGACCTAATCTGAAGCACTTGCTCAAAATCAGTCAACTTACCTGTCCTGAACCTGTTTGGTTGCATTAACTTTTGTAAAGTGAAAATTCATGCTGTAAGAGGCTCTTTGGATGGCTTGCTACCTTCAACTGAGCTCTCTCTCTCTCTCTCTCTCTCTCTCTCTCTCTCTCACTTTTGATAGTTGCAAATGTTGACATTCCTACACTGTTATGCTCCCATATCCACTAAGGAATTACAGCCTGAAGACCTTTAGTGTGGCCATTGTACCTTCACTATCCCTTTGTTTGGAATTTTCAGATCTTTTCTCTGCGCATATAGAATATTTTCTTTCCCTCTGTAATAGTTTGTTTACTATCTTCTCGTCTTCATAGTCCATGCAACAATTGTTATATCTTAGATACTTCTATGCTGAATCTTACACAGACCTGAGGGACAAATACATCATTTTTTCTGGATTATATTTGATTCATGCTACATATGATTCCCATATAAACTTTGTCAAAATTGTTAGGAGCCTGACGCCTTCCTCCTTAACTTTGGACAACTTGAGCCCATAAGAAATCATCCATCACCCAATGAATCCTGAGTTTGTCACATTTGACTGAGTCAGGGAGTTGAATTTTCTTGTCTGCACGTCCTCAGGAAGCCTGTGGTACACATGATGATAGCATGTGCCTCACAAGTAGCCATGGAAGCTGGAGTCCTGATGATAATGACAACTGCTCTACAATTTCCAAGAATAAACAAAGCAGCAGAGTTGCAGATGCTGGAAGCCACCTGAAAGGTGGCACTAATATTGGTCATAGGGTATCCTCATTCAAGATGGATGACTACATCCACTTGCGTGACAGTGAAGATTTTCTCTTTGAGGGTTTGCAGCAGCGGCAAAGAATAGAGTCAGGTGGCCTTGTTTTGTGTAGAAGAAGTTTCTTAAGTTATTAACCTTCTGTTTTTTTACACAGTTTATGTTCTCTTGCTGTATTCGTATATGCAAAGTGGTGGTCTTTCTGCGTCATGTATGTTGCAGATCAAGTGGGGAATTAGTCTCATTTATCTCCAGCACAAACATTTTTAATTCCCCCTTTGCATCTGGTCTGGTGCAGTTTCCTTTTTCCCTAGTACCAGTCGATGTGTTTGGTTATTTTCATTATGAGACAGGGCAGTCCAATCATCACAATCCTCGTAATGCAAGCTGAATGACCTCATATATGGAGCTGCTTACCCCCCCCCCCCCCCCCGCCTTACGTCATTCTTGTCCCTCGAATATTGATGCATGAACATGTCAACCACCCGTGCAGAACTTGCAGCAAAACTTTCGCAGATGTGTCTGGCTTTAACACTCTCATGTCAATGGGGTGAGCCCTACCACACAGCCCCGCTAATGCCCAAACCCTAACCCATACGTCCTGCACGGCCAAGCCCATGCTTACGTTTGGTCCCACACTCTGTTGGTGGTGCCGCCGAAGCAGGCAATATATCCCATTCTCCCTGTGGTCCTCAATGTCCAGGAAATCTTGAGATTTGTGGAGTGGAGAAAGGTATACAAGGTTAGTAGAGTCGGTCTTCCAACCCCCCCCCCCCCCAAAAAAAAAAATAAAATAAAAAAATAAATAAATAAAATAAAGGAGTTCTTCAGGAAATCTGAGGTCCGTGAAAGTGATGAGATTGAATATGCCGTGAAACCAGAACCCAGGATACTTCATCTTTCACCCCTCAGCTCCAAATAAGCCTTCTGGTTCTCCTGCGATCCTCCAAGAGAGACCGGAGTGGAAAGGAAGAAAAAAAGGAGAATAAACCAGAGAGGCTTCCCAAGGAGAATGTTGGCGAGGGAGGAGTACGCATCCATCGTCCCACTTCCCGCTGCCCCTCTCGCCACTTTCCACCGGACCCATGCAAAACCGCAGAGTACCCTGTCCACGAGGCTCAAATCTGTTGTTAAACCCATGTACTCCCAGTGCGTTGTGCGAGGAAACTAGAAGGGGCACTGCGATCTAATAGGGTCTTCTTCCTCCATAAGTGACGATTTGGTAGAGGGTTAGCCTACCCTAGTGTTAGCCCAAAACTGCTTAAGGTAATCTGGGGTTAATTTAGTTTTACTTGATAATAGTGTAAGTTAACTTGGAAGTAAGGAGATGAGCCAACTAATTTTTAATATAGTGTGATTTGATGGGCATTAAGTTAACTCAGTAATAATGACAAATTTGTATGCCCTTTAAAAATTTTTTATCCATGGACATGCTCACTCTGAAATTTTTAATTTTTAATTTTAAAATATTTTTAACAGATCCTATAAATAAATATATCATCAAAATAATGAAATTTTGGATAAATAGCATCATTAATCTTACTAATTAAAATTTAAAAGTCATAAATGTCATTAGTTACGATCTAAGGTTATTGTTCATTGTTGATTTTTTTATTTTTAAATATTCTTAATAGTTTTTATAAAATTAATATGTCATGAAAATAATAGAATTTTAATAATAACATGATTAATTTTACTAAAAATTTAAAAGTAAAAATGTCATTAATAATGATTTAAGATTAGTGTTCGTTGTGCTTTTTATTTTTTAAAAATTTTAAAAAATTTTAAATATATTTCATGAGAATATACTGTGAAAATAATAATTTTTTAAATAAATAACATCATTTAATCTCACTAATTAAAATTTAAAAGTCAAAATGTCATTAATTACGATTTCAAGTTACTGTTCTTTGTAAATTTTTCAAATTTCAAAATATGTTAATATATTCTATAAAATAAATATACTATAAAATAATATTTTTTTGATAAATATCATCATTAATCTTACTGATTCAAATTTAAAAGTCAGAAATGTCATTAATTATGATTTCAAATTATTGTTCATCGTAAAGTTTTTTATTTTTAAATTTTTAAATAATTTTTATATATTCTAAAAATAAATATATTGTGAAACTAATAAGTTTTTTGATAAATAATAATCTTAATCTCGCCAATTAAAATTTAAAATAAGATACGATCATTAATTATGACTAATGAGAGAGAGAGAGAGAGAGAGAGAGAGAGAGAGAGAGAGGTTGGGTTAACTTAAAGAAGCTCGACGGTTGAGTTTCATAATCTCAGAAATAACTCCAGATTAACCCTTTTTTTGACCCGATTAAGCGAACCATGTTATCAAATCCCGTTGAGAGTTAACTCTAGATTAATTTCGAGTTAATCAAAGGCTAATTCTCTATCAAATTGGAGCTAAGTCTCAATTTGGGTGAGGATTAATTTTAACTTGGATTAAATTAAGTGGAGGGCAAAGTTAGTCCACTTCTATTCTTATTTACTTTGATTATGCAGAAAATTAACTTGCTAAATCAACCCGAATTAACCTGAGTTAACGAACTGTTAACCCGATCTTCCGTCTCCCCCGAACCAAATCGAAATGAGTTAACGAGGCTTTGCAACGACAACATCAGAACGCCCACTCTGTTCAACCTGAGTCGCCGTAGAAACAAACAGTGGAGTGGACGGCGGTCGGAGGGAAGGGGGAGGGTCCAGCAACGTCGGGCCTTCCAATTTCGGCCCGAACAATTGGGGGTCTCAAAAAAAAAAAGGCAGATCCGAACTTTACGCCGGTGGAGAGCCCGTACGCCAGCCCAGGCCCACTGACATGCCGATGTGTGGTCCAAGATGGATAAAGTGGAAGGCTCTGAAAGTGATGAAATCAGCTAGGCTCCATGTGATGTGCCCGGGTGAGGACCAGTGAATCCGAATACTCTTTCGTCGTTAGCCCCGCTTTCACGTCCGGTTAACCTTCTTCTCAGTCAGACTCACCCGGGCGACATTACGTTACCTCACTTTGAACCCAGTTTTGGTTCCGAGAGCAGGGTCGGATATACTCAACTCAATTCCCCTCTCCAATTGTGTTGGTAAATATTAAGGACGTCAAAAATATCCGTACATTTGATTACCCACGTCATCCGACTCATGATGGGTTAGATAATATCCGAATAAACGGATATAGATTCGAGTTTGGATATGTTTAAAATATCCGTTTCATATTCGGATAGCATATGCATTTAGTGCACTCCAATTCATACCCGATCTGAACCCGTTCTTAATAACTCACTGTGCATGTTAGGCTTATGATTTTATCATAGACTCGACCCATTGCCCTCCTTGTTGAGTTTATGAGTTTGACCTTGAAGAGGCTTGATCTTCTGCCGAGCTGTATACTGTCCGATCAGAGGAGATCGTGATGGGTAGCCACCTCGAGTTCGATTTCTGCAAACAGGGAAAGGAAGCAATCAGGGGGTCCGGGGGTGGAGATCCCGGGGAAAACCCTCTGATACTTAAGTCAGCAGTGGTAAGAGCTAATGGAGTGAGAAGGAGACAAAGGGGGTGATGGACATGAGATTGCTCCTCACCAATGAAGTGACTAGAGTGTTTCGAATGGCTTACCTTCTCGGAGGGTTTCCTTAGATTTATATAGTGATTAGTTCTGTTTCCTGGGCAAGGGAAGAGAGAGAGTTTAGGGGCCGTTATCTCTCGGATGTGGGCTCTCCACCACTCGGGGACGCTTACCCTTCTCTTAATCCCCTGGACTCCCCCCGGTCGGTTACGCCCGGTTGACCCTTTGGCATTCCCCGAGCGATAGGAGGTACCGTTACTCTGACTCTTGGGCCAGAAAACTCGAAAGCTTCGTGGGCTATGTCGGCCATAGTGAGTTGAGCTTCTTGATGAGTGGACCCAATAATGGGGCTGTCACTTGTTTGGTTTTGCGGGTCCAGTTGGACCGCATTAGGTCACTTATCCTTTGGGCCGCTAATTTACTCCTCTCCAAATTTTATTGTTAAAATTATAAGAATATTTTTATAAAACATAAAATCAGAAAATCCAAATCTATATATGTATGTATTATTTCTTAAAGAATGGGGCCATTTATGATCATGTCAACATCAAGAGAGACCATTTTGCAATTCCATGGTTGAGATTGGCCGCAACGTGTCGGCAATCACTTCCTCCCTCTCTCCCTCCCACATTCTTCTTCCTCATGCATTTGTTTCTTTGAGGAGGAGGGAGGGACATTCCTTTGGCTACGTGCCATGAATACCTTTGACTCAAAAAAGGTGCCACCGAATGATAAAAAATGATAAAACTCAAGAAGAGAAGAAGAACCTCAACTCCCCCCAAACCTTATTTCAATTTTTTTTTTAAAAAAGAATACTTGAGGGGAAAAAAAAAGAAGAATAGAGGCCATCCATAGCCTTGCTCCATTATTATTGTTTCCCAACTTGCCATGTTCTTCATTTTTTTACCTTCCGTATACATATGATGATAAGAAAGAAAAAATAATAGGCCTAGGGAAGATGGGGGTGAAAGTAAAAATAGACTTAGAACGGATCCTGATTGATTAATTATTCCCAAGATTATAATACAGTGATCCATGCATCTCTCTTTACGTACAATTGAGTGTCACGCACTCATCTCTCTCTCTTTATATATATATATATATATACCATCGTAAAGTTTGGTTTTGTCAGATACACTCCTCGTCTCAACGTATTATCATGAATATCTCATTTAGATAGAAATATTATAGTTATATCTCTTTAATTTACTGTCGTCGACGGAAGAGAATATTCTGTAAATATGTCATCTACAGTTGTTAGATTTAAAATATATTTGACAAAATCAAACTTTACATTTATATATATATAAAAATCTTACTCTTCAACTCACACTTAACTCAGATTCAACGCACGGGAGTAACGAAGAAGATATAATCGTGACATTATCCATATTTTAAGGATATTCATGATAATATGCTCCGATGAAAGATATATTTGATAAAATCAAATTTTATAAGAATATATATATACAAATCTTTATATATATATATATATATATATATATATATATATAAGTGTCGTACATGCACCAAATAGAAACCTATTAATTTGGTCTCCACGGAGTGTGATATATATTCCTTGCAGGCTTTAACCCAACCCCCACCGTCGACATCAGTTGGATGATCCTCCCAACTGCCCACCCAATGTTTTGTGGCCCCCCCTTCTTCAGACGTACCAAGCAAACCATAATTTGGCGAGATCTTGTCGGTCCCACGTAAGATTTCTCTGTGTGCCCGACCGCGGCTTGCATGTTTGATTTCTATTTCAAAATAATAACGTAGGTATATATAGGTTCAGTACATGTCGACACCAGAGATGGCGTGATCTATTATCAATTACCCCTCTGCCTCCGTCGTTAGATTACATCAAATTCGATGATAAGATTAAGTCGGGGTCTTAATTTTGTATATAAATTTATTTTAAAATTAAAATGATAAAAACATCGTGTCATGTCATGTCTGGATCGATATTAACAAAGTTATTATTAATTTTACTGAAATATTATAAAAATATCATCCTAATTAACTTTAGCGAACGAAATTATAAATATTTCGCATAGATTCTATTATTTTGATCGGTGACTCTAACCAATTCTAATATAATTATGATAGCACTAACTATTTGGTTATATGTTCACCAATTAATTAATTTCAACCTTCACGGATTAGTTAATAAAATCATTATCATACCAAAATTGACACGTACTTAATAACGTGTATCAAAAGAACATTGCAATTTGGTCGTTGAAAGTCTCGAGACTCTCTTTATCCATGCCCCTCTCCCATCTCGGCTCACACTTTTCTCCCTTTCCCTACGATCACCGTCGTCTTTTTATTCCTCCGACATCAAACATAGTGTTAATATTTATATGAAATCCAAGGGCATTGCCATCAAAACGGATACTAGTTAATGGATACATGCGCAACCTCTTGTCGTATGATCTGAGCACATGTTGGTCCCACCACGCACACCTCTCAACCACAAAGACTAGCTAGGATCCGATATCGGTGGGATTTGATCGACCATGCGTCCAATCACGCACGAAAGCGTACGCCCCCGTTCACATACGACCTTAGAAGTTAGAACTCCGCCTCTTATTGTCCGTCATGTATCTTTAATTAAATCAAACTCATAAATTCAACGAGTAATGTTCGGTGGATTGAATGTCGTATCATAGTCAATGTTAGCATAACTGAATTGGTCTCTGAATCGATCAATAAGTTAGTTCAGTTTGAATTGATTATACTGTTCAATCGAATCGTCTTGAATCATGATATCATCGTAATAATAATATATGGTCTGACCCGATTCTATAACTCAAGACAATAAGAAATAAGATATAATGATCAAAATAAATAAACATACATGTATAATTATTAATAATAATTATGTAACTATACAAATAAAAATAATAATAACATAGTTAAATAAATTGATATTAAAATTTTGTAAGATTTCATTAATCTTCACTCCTCACAATTGGTATCTATATTCTTTTAAATATTTAAACTTCAAATATATTTAAAATAAAATAATAAATAATATTAAATTAATAATAATAAAATAATTTTGTTCACATATAAATATCATTTTAAATATCTAAATATTTTTACATTTATTTTTTTTATTTTAAAAGGTGAATCGGGTTGGATCGATTCGGATCGGTTCACCGGTCGAACTGCGGTTTGTCCTGTTCACCCGATTCACTCGGTTCTTTAACATTAGACCTGATCGACCTTAATCGGACCGATTCCTGGACCGATTCACGGTCGAACCGATCCGACCGACCAATCCGGTCATTGGCCATAATTAGTTAAAATTATAACTTATCTTTTCATTGGTATAAAAAAACTAGAACAATTATTTTTGTGAAAAAAAAGAATGTTCAGTCGCGTACTCGTATGATTCGATTTTTTCCGTATATTAAATACGAAATATATTCAGTATGGATAAACTATTTTATATAATTAAAATATTTTATTATAAAAATAAAATCTTAATTATAGGAAATAAAATATTTATTATATGAATAAAATATTTTATTATAATAATAAAATATTTATTTCAAGAATAAAATAATTCAAAAATAAAATATTTTATTATAAGAAGAAAATCTAATAAAATAATTTAATCCTATATCAAATGTTTCATTTATATATAGTAAACTATTTAATTTTATAAAATCTTTCTTCCACTCAGTAGATTTTTTCGTCGAGTTAGAAAATGAATCGTACGTATCTTACGCGAGATATTATTTTACGTAAAAATAAATATTTCATATTTTCTAATTAATAAAAATATAATTTATAATTTGAGATAATTTTATACACCGAGTTCAATTCAGTGCACGGAACTATTCCCGTGAGTGCAAAATATAAATTATAATAAAGCTGTCGGACGTTATTGGCCTTATAGTGGAGGGCCCGGTGATCGATAACAAAGAGGGGCCGCGCGTCAGTTGTCATATATATATATATATATATATATATAGTGTGCATAGCTACGAGCATGATTACAAAGAAAATGTTAAATGTGCACAAACGCCGTTCGATGGGGTCTTTTGCGCGTACGCACGACAAAGACGCACGTCTAGGTTAACACAAATCAAACCATAGTATCAAATTTTTAGGGATTAATTAGGAGTACTTAGGACCCCATATAAACATATAATTAGGTATATATAAATCACTTTCATGGGATGCTTAAGTCAAGATGAGACAAGAGGCTCGATGACCATGGACGTTGAGACGACGGAGGACATAACACGGAGTCAACATCTACGCGAGTATAATATTAGGTGGTAGCGTGTGGGTATGGTTGGTTTAATTTATCACCGCAACGGGAGAAGAATGTCTATCCAACTGATCAAAACTTAATGACAGAAAGTGGAGAGGTACAAATTAATCCTCTCGATATCTAATTAATCGTTCTCACATTAATCAAATTAACAGCATTTCTTATAAAAAAGTGTTGATATATATATGAAGTAAACTATTTGGACCCGTTTGACAACAAGCAGGGATACCGTAATCGGCCCATATTAACAGCATTTCTTATAAAAAAGTGTTGATATATATATGAAGTAAATTATTTGGACCCGTTTGAACCGTAATCGACCTCGAAGGGTCAATTATGATACCCGAGATCGGTTAGACGGGCAAATGTGAGAGAGAGACGAGGGGGAGGTGGGGCCCACTTGCTCCCCGATTGCGTTAACCGGCCGACAAGCCGACTATCAAAGTGGCCCGTTGTTGAAAATTATATGTCTCTAATATTTATTTCCCATGCATCACAAGAACATAAAACGAACGGATTAAATAGTACAATTCACCGTATCGTATCATGTGATACGTAAATTTTTGATATTAGATTTGTATGAATTTTCATTTGATCGTAGTTAAGTTTATGTTATTGAAGCAGGTGTCTAATTATATTTGTGACGACTACAACCTAGATAAAACGAGTGCATATATATATATAATGATTTTATTTTAAAAGAGTAATTTTACGATTAATCATCAGCTCTCTCTCTCTCTCTATATATCCCTTTTCTCCCCTTCAATTAATTTGCCGAAGTGCATTGATTGCAATAAAGAGATGCAATTGGAAAAGGATAATAAAAGAATCTGTACTCTTCAACTGAAGTTCGTAGGATACACGTGAATACCTATTTAAGGATAAGGATAAGGATACTATCTTTATCTTCTTCTTTTTTTATTCAGGATAAAGATAAGAACTTAAGACACTCTTTCTATATCCTATAGCCCTATTAATTAATATCTGCTCATTTATATATAAGAAATTTATGTTTCCAATTAATAATAGCGCTTAATAAATGTTCTATGTGAACCGTTCATGCAAATTAAAGTGACCACTTGATCATCGACGATTGTTCATGAAGATTTGAATTCTGTAGGATGTGAAGTTCCAAATCTTTCATTTGAACCCGAAGTCTAGAGTACATGTACATAGACATTAGAGCAGAAAATTAATCAATTAAATCTCCCCTCTTCACTTCCTTGGACCCTCCTCAGCTTCTCTATCTCATGATGAGGAACAAGATGATCAGGGAGAGGTGGGGGTCATGGAGATCGAGCTAGGATCTTGGACTCATTGAAGGAGATTTTTCAGGTGGCATGCACTACAATGGATTTGCATCACATCATGGGCACTCTAGTTTAATTGAGTTCTTACTTACCCATTTGATTTGCATGCTCAACCTTCCCAATATCGTGCATTTCGGCTGCCGTGTCAATCTTGAAATGGATGTTTGAGAGAGATTTTGGAGAATCCAGTCGTCGAAATCTCCGTCTCTCAAAATTATTTTTAAATATCTCGTTATATTATCAACTTTCATTTTATACAGATTTTAAAATTTAGAGAGAGATCAAAAAAAAGTGAGGATATTTCAAGTCAATTTTCACCCCCTAAAGATTTTGAAAAAAAAAAAACATTCTCCACAACCAACGTCAAATATTTCAAACACAACCTCAGTGCCTTCTTCCCCCCCCCCCCTTCTTCCAGGAAGACAACATCCAATGATGTGTGTGCTACTCCACACACTCTCTCTCCAGTCTCACATAAACACTATGGGAGAGAGGCAAGCAAACTCGGTGACATTATCTATAAATAGTTTAACCCCTCGTGAAACTTTTTTGTGATAGTTTCAAGAAAAATGATAAAGATGTACGTAATTATGAGAACAAGAATAAGTATAATAACAAGATTTTATTAAAAAAAATAAAGAATTTTTGCATATATATCTCTATAAAATTTGATTTTATCAAATATATCTCTCGTCTGAACGTATTATCGTAAATATCCTTGAAATATAGATAATGTCACGATTATGTCCTCGTCGTAACTCTCGTGTATTTAACTCGAGTTAAGTGTGAGTTAAAGAGTAATATTTATATATATATATCTCTATAAAATTTAATTTTGTCAAATATATCTTAAATCTAACGATGGTAGATGACATATTTTACGGAATATTCTCCTCCCGTCGATAACGACATTAAATTAAACGGTATAACCGTAATATTTCTATCTAAATGAAGTATGTTCAAGGTAATAAGAGATATACTTGATAAAATTAAATTTTAAGAAGATATACATGTAAAGATTTTAAAAAATAAAAGTAAGAACAAAGTTACTTTTTGACCGTTGAAGTGATTTTTTTCCCCCACGTCTCTATAGTAAGTCATCCGAGTAAATCCACGGCGCCAAGATTACGTTGGATTGGGAAACGGACACAACTCACCTAGGTTGACGGAGAAGCCCTGGCAACTAGAAGGCAGTCAAAAGTGAGGGAAACAGTGCTGAGATAAAAAAAAGAAAAACAAGAGAGGAGAACTGCAACACTCCCATGGCCTATGGCATGTCACCACACGCACGCGCACACACACACACACACACACACACATGGTGTTCTAGAGGGTCATTTTGGTCCATCAACTGGCTTCCCGGGACTCATCCAGCAAAGGCGGGCCGGGGGGGGGGGGAGATTTCCATAACTTATTAACATTGCGGATAATATGAACCAGAAGCATGTAATAATATGAAAATGTGTCAGAAGGAAAAGCCAGAGAAAAACAATGAGATAAAAATGAAGCCATTGGAGTAGGTATCGTGTGTAGACTGCAGGATTGGACAGCCCTCTTAACATTACTCTCTCTCTCTCTTCTCTTCGGGTGATTGCTGTTAATAGTGGCGAGCGTGCTTTGGGTGGAGAAACTGGATGCCTTTGATGTGTGAGTGGGTGGTGCTGCTTTTTCAACTGTTTTTTTTTTCAAGAAACCCCCCCCCTCTCTCTCTCTCTCTCTCTCTCTCTCTCTCTCGTTATCACCACTGTCATCTCTGAGCTCTCTTGTCGGGGTATGAAGAAATCGAGCTCCTTCACTTCTTCCTCATTCCTCGTCACTGGAGGAAACCCACATCGTGGAAAGGCGTTCGGAGCTTGCAAGGTAGAGGCTTGGGTGATGCTGAGGCTGTGTCTCCTGTTGTTTCCTGGTGGCTTCGGTCGGTAGTTGTGCTTGGTTTTGGTTTTCTGCCCCCTTCTTCTTCTTATTCTTCCATTGGTTCGTTCCTACAGCTTCCTCCAAGGAGGACAGCTACGGGTTTTGGTCTGTGTTGATCTTTCTCTTCTGAGTCTGCCCCAGTATTAGCAGGATTTGTTGCTTCTCTCTCTCTCTCTCTCTGTCCCATGTTTCTTCTGCGCCATCGCTTGCTGCTGGGTACCGTCTTGGATCTCCGCGTACTTCGGATCACCTTCCTGGCAAATCTGGAGATGGGGGTGCCCACCATTGCGCTTGTGATCGTAGAGGCAGTGGTTAATGTGTCCATTTGTTAGATCTTTCAACACCCTACACAATTTTTCTTCTGCGAGCATGACGTCACGTAGACTTCAGCTGAAATCTTGCTTTGTGTAATCTCATGTCTCTGTGTCGCCTCTTTGTCTATCCTTACGTTTCACCTCTCCTCTTTGCTTGCAGACACTACAGCGGTATGGTTCCGTGGTATCTCTTCTTCCTTCCCCTTTCCGTGAAATCGTTCCTCTCTTTTCCCATCGTACCCATCGTCCTTGCTTCGTCTCCCTAGTGGGTCTTCTAGCTGTTGTTGTCCTTCACTCCCTCTCTCCTTTTTTCCCTGTAATCCGTTGGTTTCCACCGGTGGTTCATCTCTCGATCGTTTGCCTGGTTCTTTTCCTCGCAAGATGCCATATTTCATGTGAGGATTCTGCTCCGGAGCCTCTTCCCCACACCTCCCTTCACCACTATACCACTTCTAAATCCATCTTTAACTTCGGAGGGACTGTGGATCTGAGGTTTCTTCGAAGCTCCTGGATCTGAGGTTTCTTCGAAGCTCCAATCTTTCGTGTGGGGTTCCTTCCCGTGCTTCTTTCACCCATAAAATGACAGCTTTGGAAGGTGCCCATCTACTCCACCATCTTCTTGATTTTCTACCCATGCCCATCATCTTTTGGCCTCCGAGGAGTCTGGTCTTGTGTTCATGGTCGGGGGACTCTCCGACGTCCCAGATGCTCTCCCTCCTCCCCTATTAATTTCCGCCGTTATTTTCAGCATAAAAAGACTATTCCAGAAGCCTCTCTTTGAGCCTAAACGTTGCTTTGTTCCTCTTCTTCACTGTTACTGTTCATCTCATTTGTGCTTCTTGTGTGTTTCTTTCCTCTTGCTTCCTGGAAGTTCATAAATTTTTTCCCCCATATTGTCACTGTGTATGCGATGCAGACCAGATCTGGTAGAAAGAAGGCCCCGTGTGTTGTTGCTGCCTTTTCCCGTTCGCTCTGTTTGGAAGTCCTTGGTTATGCATCTTATGCTGGAGGCTAGGCACAAGGGAAGGCCTACTGCAGCTCTCGCCGGGGCTGCCGCCGTCGCCCGGAACGCCGGAAAAAGAGAGCAGGCCTTCTTCAGATGTTATCCGTTGCAAACCCGCCAGACCCGTCATGTTCCTTCGAGGTTGCAGCTTTGAATAGTGATGAGAAGGGTCACCATTCCACCTCCCCCAAAGCAGATCCAGCAGATGGCCCTGATGAGGAACAGCATCCCCATTTCTCTATAAGGTAAAGAAACCCCCCTTTTTCCCTTTGAACGCTTGCTTGGTGCTTAATTAATTTCCACACATAGCGCCGAGGCAACATATGGCGTTATCATCTCTTGTCATGCCCTCTTCTCATGCTATGGACTTCTTGGGAGATTATTCAGTGCCATTACTCCAACTGGGTCGATTAAACAGCTGATAAGTTGTCGATCGATTTGTGGTAGTCTTGATATATATTGCAGATTATTAGAGAAGATTCGACGGCAGCTTTTCTCATCACTCGGCTTTCCCCCCCCCCCCCCCCCCCCCCCCCCCCCAATTTTTTCTTTCTTTAAAAGGTGCCTACTTTTGCCGTTTCCGCGCCATTTTGATTAATGGATTAGTCTCTTGTTTTGTGTCGTTCAATTAAATTTCAGTGTTTCAGATTTCCTGGAATGGGTTTTCGAGTATTACAACTTCACATGTGATATGAGGTGAGGCGGCTGATGGTAGGACCTAGCTGTCTCGTCTTCCCGGCCCGGGCACGGCTGAAGACTTGTGATCTTTCTCATATGTCCGCTTAATCTTTGCAGAGATTATGTTTTTGTGTCTCGGAGTGAAGACGTCGGAACCAACTGGCCGTTTCCTCAGCAATACTTGCAGCTTTGCGTGAAGCATGGCGTCGGAGATTTATTGCCACCTTTTGAACCACCTGATTTGGTGAGATCTCGGTTTAGTGACAGGCATGTTCAGGTTGATCATCTGAGTGTATGCTCAGAAGTGGAGGAGACTCAAACAGAGGTGTCTGACGCTGTTAAGTGTAGTTTCAGCCTGCCAACCCAGGTTTCAGGTTCTGCACATCAGCCTCATAAGCCTTTGCTAGAGGACAAAAGAACAGTTGTTCAAGCAGCTGGCTCTGATGATGCATCGTTCCACGGAGAAGCTGAGTCGAAGGTGACTGACCATGACCATACCAGAAGCACATCCAGTTCAGTCAGCCAATTTCCTGGATCAGTGCAGGAAACTAGTAGTGCTGTCTTGGAATCATCAGCAGAAGTAGAAGTAACCAAACCTCCTCAGTCAGCAGAAAATTTTAGTGGTACGTCTGAACGGCCAGTAAAGGAGTGCAGATTGATAGTGAAGTTTGGTGGTGCCCCTGAATCCAGCCGAACTGAAGACACAGTATCTAACTTTAGCTTAGTGTCGGATCCCATGGCTTCAAAGGTCTGCCCCGTCTGCAAGATCTTCGCATCCACTTCAAACACAACTCTAAATGCTCACATTGATCAGTGCCTGTCTGCGGAAACTAATGCCAAATGGGATGCAATTAAGCTATCCCAGCACAAAGTGAAGCCAAGAAAGAAAAGGTCCATGGAGGAAATCTGTGCTACCGCAGCCTGCTGCACTCTGGAAGACCTTGACAGGAGGAATGGGACCAACTGGGCATTGGATTTCTTCTCTATGACACAAAATAATGGGGCTTCGTGCACTACTGAAAGCAGGCAACCAAGGATTTCTCGTCTAAAAGTCACTGATGATGAAAAAGAAGGGGCATTGTATGTAGATTCAAATGGCACAAAACTACTGATCTTGTCAAAGTTCAATGATGCACAAATTGCAGCAGCTGCGGATTGTTCCGTACCAAAGAAATGTAAAAAGGAATTCAAGAGTAAAAGCTCTCCATCTGGGAAAAGGAAGTGCCTTCCACCAAAATATAGGAAGTATTTGAAAGCCAAGGTTCAGAGAAAGAAAATGAACTCCATCAATCGCTTTGAGGTACTATTTTCTTCCTGTTTTTAGAATATTTTTGGTAGGAGTATCCTCAAGTTCTATTTATACTTTTGATTTAAAGGAAAACCGCAGCAATTCTGCTAGTATCGAATTTACTGTTGCCCAGCAAAAAATATAAAACTTTTTTTTTCTAAATTTCAAGAAAAAAATGGAAGAAACTAATTCAGGCAATCTTTTCCTAGCCCTTTAATAAGAAATAGGTTTAAATGTCTGTCCCCGATTCTGAGAATCCAATATCACTAATGTGCATTTTTTTAAGTTAGCAGGAATGTGTAACACTAGCTTATATCATTCATGAGCCATTGCTTGCCATTCATGGTTCTTAATGAATGACTGCATATAGGTAGAGTTTTATTCTTTCAGGATTGTGTTGGTTACTTACACATTTTCCTTATCTTCATTTACATGTTCCTTTCATGGTTCTTGATAATTTCTTACACAAGTTGATGTTTTCAGAATCATTCTGGATTCTCTTACGCATTTTTTCTTACGCTAATTTGGACCTCAGTTCTGGCTCACTCTCTAGTTCAGATAAATTCTAGTGTTATTTGAAAAGACTTCAGTTCTGTTTTACTCTCTAATTCAGATAACTTCTAGTGTTATATGAAATATGTATATCAAAAGTTCCTCAATGGATTGTTTTACTCTCTAATTGAATGATTTCTTTGGGTGCCTTAGTTTGCAATTTGCTCTCTCCAGCTTCTTTTTTCTTTTGGAATTGCAAAAATGTTGACTTGATAACAAGAATTTTGAATTTTCTTGGCCAGATACATAACAAATGCAAAATTCATGCGGGCCCGCACCATGAGGAAGGAACGATATCCCAGGCAGCTAATCCTCCAGAACAAATAAAAGTTGGCAAGCCTGGAACTCTTGGTCACTGGATATGCTCCAAACGTTCAAGCCTCTTAAAACATTTGAACAGAAGATCTGGCCACAGAAAGCCAAGAAATCCATTAGCCACTACAAATCACAAATCAATGGAGAGTGATAAGTCTGCTTCATATGGTTATTTTGCAATAGGACAAACTCAGAAAATTTGTAAATTGCCAGGTGAGATTTTGTCACCTCCAAAAGCCAGGAGTACTGATGTGTTTTCAGAAGCTGTCCTCACTTCCCTTAACCAGGGAAAACATTCAGCAGATGTACCTGAGAAAAATGCTAGATCAATCGGAATCAATCCCTCCACTTCCAACAGCATTATGCTGAAACTGTCTAGGTCCACAGGAAAATGTGTTTCTTCTGCAAAAAGCAAAAGGGTGGTGATGCATGCCAATGTTGTAGAAAAGTCTGCCAAATTTCAAAGCTCGAGTAAAAATTCTGTTGGTTGTCATCCACAAGTCCACAAAGGAGAAAAGGGTTCAAGGAGGTCTATCTCGATGGCTGGACAACAATGCTCTAACGAAGGTATCAAATGCAATGAAGTTGTGCAAGGTGTGGTCTCTAAAAGATTGCGGAAGCATCGATTTTCAGAGAAGCTTCATCAGCCAGTGACAGAATTACCATTAGAGTTAGCCAAGGGATCTCATGGTTCTCCTGGTGTGCATAGTCTTGGTGCAATTAGCAATAATGTGACAAGTGGAATGCATCAATCAGGCTTTTCAGAGAATGTTGAGAGACTTGAAACTAGTAATACACTTGACCATGTGTCACCACATGAACACAACACAGTGAATTCCAATCAAGCTGATGTTCGCTATCATGCATCAGAGGGAGGGGAGCACTGTACGTTGAACCATTCACAACATGAAGCTGAATGTGATCATGCTGAAGTGACTGAGTTTGATGCACAAATTGAGGTGCCAGCCAACTACTACAGTAAAATTGTGATTTCTGAAGACCATGAAGCTACTACTTTTGACAGCGAAGATGTGATTTCTGAAGAGCATGAAGCTACTACTTGGGACAGATTGGACTCTTGTCCATCACTTGAACATGAAAGAGAATGTAGTATTGGTAATGAGGCCGCCACAGAGGCAAGTCTTCTAAAACTACTGGGTGATCAAGGGATGCATTATGGTGTCATTGCCAGTGATGTTGTCCGTCCAGACATTTGGAAGGTAGGTCAAGTTGGCTCAAGTATGACGGATGGCTATTGTTCAGAGCTTCAGAACATGAAATATCAAGCAGACATTGCATCTAGTCAATTTTCCTGTGCTTGTTTAACCAGATATGAGGACAAGGTCCATGAACCTGGGTCATCAATGACTTCAGGTAGGTCTGTTACTGCAGAGATTCATAACATAGTAGTAGATGGAGAGCCATCTGGTTCACCAGTTTCAGCTGCTTCTACCATCTCTCACCTGTCGGTGGAAGATCTTAGATCAAAAGATGCAGAGCGAGAACCATCTGAGGAGCCTGTTGTAATTCAGGAAATTTTGAGGCCAGATCCCAGGAACTTGAGATTACTAGTGGATGACAGTGTGAGAGGCACAGAACAAACAGATCCAGAGGAAACATTTCAAAGGCTGAAGGCAACAACGTCCACCCAGGACCCTGAGGATCTTTGGGATGGCCAAACATGTTGCTGCTCTCGAAGAGAAAGCATTCCCCGCAAGTTCAGAATCTTGAGGCAAAGTGCTATGGCTGGAATGATGTTACCGACAAAGACAAAGCATATTACTTCATCTTTATACACTAGAACTCTCGTCTCATCTGGAACATACTCACATTCAACATCTGAAAGGAAGGTCATTCCCATCTCAGATTCACCTATTGATTCTATGTCTGCAAAGGTGTCTTCTGACTTCGGTATCGGGTTTCCAACTTTTGGTAGCTTTGGATCAGCCAGCCCACCATCTCATGTTCAGCCACAAAGTGCTTCTAGTCCCGTTCTGCGGTTGATGGGAAAGAATTTAATGGTGGTGAACAAGGAAGAGAGGTCAGTTCAACAGCAAAATCAGAGTCTTCCCTGTCCCTCAGAAGATGCATTAAATGGAAACTATACATCTCTTCATGGGTTCTCTTCTACCTGCAGCTTCTCAAACCTTGACAGCATTCAGTATCATCCTCATCAGTCTCTTGAGGGTTCTATGCTCGGTGGACAGCATCCATCAAACGTACAAGCGCCTGTTCCTTTACCTGCTGAACCAATGGGCTGTTTTGCGGGGTCCTTGTTGCAGAGTGTAGTGATGATGAAACCTGATTCCCATGCTCATCACAAGTGGCTGGACAAGAAACCAAATTTGTCGGCCATGTACAACTCAAATAAGGTATCCACTCCCCATGAACAACAGACACCCATTCCCATCGCACAAGCCCCCATTCCAGGAAGGGACATAATTGTGATTGATGATTCTCCTGAACATGAGAATCAAGCTAGTGGAAGTATGAAGAATCCACCAAGTTTAAACATGGCCCCTCCTTTTTCTGGCTCAGATTTCAGGCGAGTTAGATCCTTCTCCTGCTATCCATCACTTAATCGGTTTCAACCTAGGGAGCTGGGGCATGGCCTAAAACCGGGATTTCCAATTTCATGCCCTACGCGTGACACCAGCTCCACCAGTTGGGGAAGCACTTCTGCATCTTCAGTTCTTCCTCTGCCTAGACATGTCATCCCATCTCATTCAGCTGGTCAGGAGGCTAAAACACTGTACCATTCTCTGAGCTTCCGGTAGACTGCCTTGCAGTTTGAAAGGGGCCAAGGAAGAGATACTTGTACTGGTAAAAATGTCTACAATTTATAGCCTCCAGAGATTTTGCGGAGACATGAAATGGGGTATCAGAATTCCTTATCAGGATGGTTATTCTGATGGGAAACTATGATGGGACCGGGGGAGAACAAGGATATTGTGCACTGATCAGTGGGGCTTTTTTCATATAATAATGAAAGGGTGACATCTAATGGAAAGCACAGAACCAGCAGGAATCTAGCTTTAGTTGGTTTGTAAGAGTGTTTAGTTATTTTGTTTTCTGTGGGGGCCTGTTTGGCTTTTAACACATTTCCAGGGCCAATGCAACCCTATGCAAAAAGTGATAGCCTCAAGAATGCTCAGAGCATGTTCATTATAGTGCTTCAATAATCCAACTGACACAGTTCATTTTACAGTGGATCCATTTCCTCTTGTCAATATATTTCTCTTGTCATCCCATTTTTCAAGTTTCCTCTCATGTCTAAATTACAATGAAGAAGGTAGGTTTCTGCAGGTTAATTGTAGTTCATAAGATTTTTGGACTTGGAATATCGAATGCTTAACCTATAAAAAAGTTTATGCCGAACCGGGATATTTGGAGAAAATTTCTTGGCAATAGCTGCCTTCCCTTCTCTGCAGTTTCTTCTTGTGTCAATTAATCAGGCACTTTGATACCTGGATTGAAAATACATGGTCGCTTTGGGAGTCAAAGCGATCAACAAACAAGTAAGGTTGACACAAGCCTCCGCTTTATTATTCCCATCATATATATATATATATATATATATATATATATATATACTTCGAAGAAGAAAGAAGAAGAAGATCTGCATCGTGATAAGGAACCTCAGATTTTTATGGTTTAACGGTGTGTCCAAGTTCACCGGCATGTCCTCTTTAATTTCCTTGTTTTTCATCAGCAGCAGTACAAATACTTGGAGTTTCTCCGATTTTTCCCAACCAATCATTATTAGTGAGTTAGGAGAAAAACAGGGATAACAAGAAGCATATGAGAGGGATTTTCTTTTATTTTAACTATTTCCGTGTACAGGGTAAGCAGTCTAGGCCCAAAGTAAAAAAAAAAGGGGTGGTGGGGGGGGAATTATTCTTATTTCTCTAAAATCTTATGAAATTATTCCTATATTTTTATCTTTATCATATTTATTGTAATGGTTTTAAATTTTTTTAAGAAAAGATCTATTGTGTCACTTATCTGCCCCTATCTTTCAATTATTCCGACATTCTCTTGCTCGATGACACGTTCAATTGCTGATCAGATTATTGTACGAGGTTTCACCATCAATAGTACTTCTTGTACCTTATTTTTTTTTTTTTTACTTTTAAAACGGTCTACAGTCTCTACATTCTCCACTCTCGGACAGGGTGGTAAACTCGGTTTCTCATGCCGTCACCTGGAAATTCATCTTGGCAGAGATGCTTATTTTCTTAAAGCTCTTAATTGTTGTTCTTCTGAAACTCTTTGTTAGCTCCTTTTAAAGGAATCTGTTCATTTGGAGCCTGTGGACAGCGCGACTTCAGTTGGCATATTCACAGTAGAGTTAACATTCGGTTTGCACCTCGGTCTGCATTAAAGGTCACACGTCTTATTTTGATTGGTTCATTTGGCGAGAAACGCACCGTAAGTGGCCCGGTAGCACTGAACCCCAGTCACCCACCCCCCCCCCCCCCCCCACACTCTGACCTCGTCGGGTAAAAGTTATCGAGGAGATTTCAATCATTATTAGAATCTTCGATAAAAAAAAAAAAATTCAAATATATCCCGAGCTCTTGAAATCCGCAGAAGCTCCTTTAACCCAGTTTCCAGGGATCCCGTATCGATGACAATCACACACCCGAGTACAGAAAGGCAATTTCAAAAATTTCTCATGCTGTGGTGGTGTTATCAAATGCAAGCCTCAGGCTCTTGTGTTATGTGAACTCGCGAACTAAAAAATGCTAGAGATCATTCATTTATAACTCATACAATGTAAATATATTTCATAAAACTGAGAAATAAATATTTTATTGAAATATACATGTTTGTATTGAAATATATTACTTTTTATTAAAATATATGTTACGTCCCGATCGAGATGGAAAATCGAGACGCGACGAGTTATAAACAGGTCGATCGAGAAGTAGACGACGAATATGAACAACAAAATGGACAGAGCCACATCTTCATTATAAAATCTGACATTTCTTACAAATAAAATTTTCAAGTATTTCAATATTATTCAAACTCAATAAATTTATTTTCTAAGTAGACATACTGAGAAAAAAATCTTCTAAGACTTTGGGCACTCTCAATCACTCCAGCACATTTCTATCGTCTTATGAATTTTTTAAAAATTATCAACAACACACAAAGTGAGCTAAAAAACTCAGTAAGACTTATATCCCTTTACTATGCCACTTTAAGTGATTGGCACCTTAGATCATCTAAATGCTCATGAAAATAAAACATATAAATAAAACATGTGATAAGTGACATCAGGATCAAGATCAGAAAGTCATGAATTTTAAAGAATAAATATCATATAACTCAAGCGTAGGCACGAAAATCAATAATATGTAGAGAATGTAAATTTGGCCATACAACAAGGATGTTAACGTATTCGGTCTACAATATCATGGACAATTAAACAAGTCAAGCATGTAACAAATCAAACATGTAGCATGTAACGAGTGAATTGTCTGGTTTAATTTTACATGTCAGTTGGTGTAATACCACACCTGATCATTTAACTCTTTCGGACACAAGTACTTTCGGACTTTACTCGCCCAAGACTAGATCATGGCCCTAAAATTGCCAAGCATCGAGTGTCAAGTGGATCAAAAGTCCCAAATAATTTCTAGAACAATTCAGTAATAAAATGACCAATCTGAGTTTCAAGAAAACTTCATGAAGCGTAAGCATCGAGTGTTAGGTGGGCCAAAAGTCCCAAATAATTTCTAGAATAATTCAGTAATAAAATGGCCAATCCGACTTTCAAGAAAAGTTCACGAAACATAGTATAGCATACAACTAAACATTCAGTTATGCAGAACTCCAGAGGTGGCTCCTACAGGCTCAAGAGGTGACTCCCGTTATATAGTACTCTGTGTCATTTTGACCTCAAAAGGTGGCTCCCATACCGTAACACTTTGTCCGGTATGGTACTTAGCTCCTACACTTCCAAATGACAGTTTATGACTAAAATACAGATCTAACAAAACTTTCTATTCATAGATATATAGTAAGAAGTACAAGTGAAGATTACAAGAGGAGTTCAAGGATGATTTAAAGGATCATTTTCAATGATATTAAGATCATAAAGAGAATGAGTTACTAGTCAAGACAAGATCAGTTTTCACAGAAAACTTTGCAAAACAGGGTTAGATTAAGTTTTTCACAGTCATGTGCTTAGCAGAGAACCAAAGAGATCACGACCAGATAAGAGGTGAGACAGTGGAATTGAAGGTTCTCCTCATATTCGTAAGGTCCTAATTAAGTAATCACTTGTTCGCTTAGGCATTTACTTGAGTGATAAGTACAATATGAAGTGATCTAGAAGGGGAGGGGATGAATAGATCACTGTTTTCGTAGATTTAAAAATTATTGCAGAGTATATTGCTAAACGGAGCTAACCTCGAGTTTTGACTATCGTAAAAGATGCAGTGCAGTTAATAGCTCAAGCAAATAGAAGGCATACCACAATATTATCACGATCAATCACACAAGGGCTCAGAGGATTTTAAGGTGGTTCGGTCCTTCAGACCTACATCCACCCCACACTCAACCTGAGTGTGGCTTCACTAAAGGCTGGGCAACACAGCTTGCCAAACAACTGCTGATACACAGCTTCCCAGGAGAACAACCTCTCCTCTTCCTCCTACCCGGAGGGAACCTCTAGCGATCAGCAGTCACTAGAACCCAGAGACTCACGTCTCTCTTCCTCTTTACCAAGAGGGAAACCCCACTAGTAGCAGCCCTGCTACTAGTGAACCAGAGGTCGAAGACCCCTCTTCCTCCCAACTCGGAGGGTACCTACAAGCAGCTCACCTGCTGCTTGCAAACCGGAGATTGACTCTCCCTACTCCTGATCTCACAGGAGGACCCCGACCTCAGTCCAGAGGATCGGAAACACAAACAATAACGGTTGAAGAAAGATAAGAACAAGAAACTAAAAATACGAACGAAGGAAATCAAAAATGCCAGACAATGGAAACAATGTAGCTCAATATAGAGCAATAGACTTCGGATTTGATCCGCAAGTCAGAACAATTCTTCTGAACACTCTTCTGCTCTCTTTCTATTTCTCTCTGCTATTCCCCCCTTTTTTTTTTCTTTTTTTTTTCTGGATCGAAGGGCTCTCTGTTTCCCTGTTTTCTTCTATGCCTCTCTACTTCGATAACTTTCATCTGAGGACGAAGGATTCTATTTATAGCATCAACAGCAGATGGATAGGGCATGAAATGCGTGTGCCTCCCACGCTCGATCCAGAAGTATCCTGTCACGTGCCTTTATCAAATTGGTTCCTCTTGTCTCGGATCACGTGCAGCCCTGGAGTGTGGAATGTTCTTCCTCGGACCTGTAATGAGATTAAGTCCATTAATACGCTGCATGGCTATTAAGACCAAAACTGCATGAGGTATAGTAACAACAACACGACGTGACTATTTCTCGAGATGTCATAAGAACGACACGAGAAATTCTGTAACAGATCAGATATACAGAAGATAATGACACGAGGTGAGGTTATACGCAAGAGAGACACGAGGTTACGAGTGCAAAAACAACACGAGGACAATACGGGCTTACGACAGAAGCCGACATGAAGACTAAAACGAGAGACCAACACGAGGTCAGAGTATAAGGAAACGACTTGAGGTGAAAAACAACACGAAGTGAAGTTAGACACGAAGTAAGAAGCAACGACACGAAGTATAGTGGTGACAAACAAACACACACTACACAGAAAAACGACACGAATCATAAAAATAATGCTAAGTGAAGACAGTAATCGACATGCAGTGAGAACAACACGAGGATATTGAAAACAGCACGAGATGAAAGCAACACGGGCTGATAACGACACAAGGTCGAAACAGTAAATGACACGGGATAACACTGCACGAGGTAAAAACGTCACGAAGACTTAATAATAAAAACGACACGAGGTGGCAATAAAAGAGAACGACATGAAAACAACATGGACTGTAACCGAAACCGACACGAAGTCAAACAGTACAACACGAGGTGTTGTAACCAAGACGAAGTGCCAATCGACCACGAAGACAGTATGCAAAGAAACGACTCGAAGACAGGAATACAAAGGATGACATGGAAACAACACAGTAGTCAAAGACTGCACGAGGTGAAAGAACAACACTCAAACAGACGACATCATGGCTAATTCGACACGAGGTGAAAACGCGAAGCAAGAACTGCATGATGTTTGAGGAAAAAACAGCACGAAGACAGAGCATGAACGAACACACGAAGTGTTACCTCTTTAGCAGTTATTTCATATAAAACCATGGATAACTCAAGTGCAAGATATCTGATCAAAAATAACAAGAACAATTAACATAGTGTTGCTCATCATCAAAATACTTAGGGAAGACACACAATCCAACAATCTCCCCCTTTTTGATGATGGCAACACTATATTAAGTGTGAGAGATAAGTTCACAAGAGATCAATTCAGGATATTTAATGCAGACAACTTAAAGCATACTTGCTTCCTTACTTCCCTTGATGAAACCTGAACACTCCCCCTCACTCCCCCTGAACACAGCAACAGTTTACCTCAGACTTGATAACTAAACCCACCTGTATCAACCAGAGGCTTACATCTCTTTCAGTGTCAAACTGTGAGGTATCCTCAAACCCCTTCCTTAAGTCTGACCCGCTGCTACTTGTGTTGTCTTACCCTCAGCGTCACGGTTCTCTCCCCCTTTGACATCATCAAAACTAGGGTCAAATCTGAAGATACAGAGAAGGGAAAATTGCTGACGATAGAGAGATTACAGGACAGAGTAAGGCAGATAAATGGAGACTATTGAGATGTTTAGTCAATCAAGAAAGCCATTAATTTTATGTGAGGATTTTTGAGGTACAGTTAGTCAGATTGTGCAAAAACTGTGACTAAGGATTTGCTCCATACACAGAACCAGATTCTAAGCAAGTGAGGTACAAGATACCAGTTTGATCAAAATAAGTCTTTACTGAGAGAGTATTATGTAAAACAGCCAGAAGACAATGACCAGTGGTATTGAGAACAAACAAATCAAAAGCTATACTTCAAGTGAGCAGGATCTTTAAAAATGGTCAAGATCAGAGATAAGTCTGTCAAGTACACCTTTGACATTAAGGAGACACCTTGTTTAGAGGCAAGAATCCCCAGTTACTCGGTGGCAGGACCACATTACCCCTTCTGATAAGAAGACAGAGATAGTATTCTAGCTGGTGTTGACATTAAGGTGACACCTTTATCTGAGGCCAGACACCCCAGTTACTAACCAGATATGTACCATAGCTCTGTATGATCAAGACAACTATTAAGACCAGATGATTACTGCCATCTCATGACATGGGAAGCTTTCACTTCATTGATGAAAAACCCAGTTTCTCAATGAGCAGTTAACAAAGTTGATAACCCTTTTATGAATTTTGTTTTTATTTACCAGCTCTTAAAACCTTGTTAATGAAGCTTGAGTCCGTTTGAGAACAATACACCAGATCCAAGGTGATTCAGACTAAAACACACAATACCTCATTTTGGACTCACCATTGACTAAGTAGGTATGCTGTACTGACTAGATCAGAAGACAGTTACAGTGTATGAAGATTAATCTTGAATTCAGATTTTGATCTCAGTGGGACTAACAGCTGAAAATTCCAACAAGAAATTAGATGAACAGCCTTAATGAGTAAAGCATCCAACATTTTCTTTTATACACCTAATCAACCTGATTCTCTTATGATGTCAGCAAAATGTCGTTCAGAGTATGTTCAAAATAGGTCAAAGATCAAGACACCTATTATAAATCATCTCCCCCTGAGAACTTGACCCCAATACAGACTTAGCCAAGACAACCCTCAATGCACTTCAAAAAGAACACCATGATGAATATGATAAGCATAATAACACAGGACATGGTATTCAGAAATCAAATCTTCAATCATGAAATTCTGTAAATACCTAGTTCTCTGCGCATAGTGCTAAATTTTTCAGTATCCAGTGGCTTAGTAAAGATATCTGCAATTTGTGAGTTAGTGCCAACATGGATCAACTCAAAAGTTTTCCTTGCTACTTCATCTCGAATAAAATGATGCCTGATTTCAATGTGTTTAGTTCGAGAATGAAGTACAGGATTCTTTGCAATGTTTATTGCACTAGTATTGTCACAAAAGATAGAAGTACAACCTAGCTCAACCGAGTAATCCAGAAGCTGGTGTTTTATCCATATAACCTGTGTGCCACAGCTCCCTGCTGCCACATATTCAGCTTCAGCAGTAGAGAGAGCCACAGAGTGTTGCTTCTTGGATCCCCAAGTGACTAAGCACCCTCCTAAAAATTCGCAGTGACCACTAGTGCTCTTCCTGTCCAATTTACATCCTGCATAATCTGCATCAGTGTATGCAATGAGATCTAAGTTACATGATGCAGGATACCAGAGACCTAGATCATGAGTGGCAGATAAGTATCTAAAGATTCTCTTTACAGCTGCCAGATGCAATTCAGTAGGTCTAGCCTGGTATCTGGCACACATCCCTACACTAAATTGAATGTCGGGCCTGGATGCAGTTAAGTAGAGGAGTGAACCGATCATACCTCTATATAGTTTAGCATCCACCTCTTTACCTTTTTCGTCTGAATCCAGTGAAGAGCTGGTACTCATGGGTGTTGAGATTGTCTTGAGGTTGGTCATTCCAAACCTTTTCAGCATCTCCAGAGTATACTTGGTTTGATTTATGAAACAACCATCCTCCATTTGTTTGACCTGCAGCCCAAGAAAATATTTTAGTTCCCCAACTAGACTCATTTCAAATTCTTGGGACATAGACTCAGAAAAATCTTTACATAATTTTGAGTTGTTAGATCCGAAAATGATATCATCAACATATACCTGGACCACAATTAACTCCTTTCCGAGACTTTTGGTGAAGAGAGTTTGGTCAACCTTACCTCGAGTGTACCCCTTGCTCACAAGGAACTCAGAAAGTCTCTCATACCAGGCTCTGGGAGCCTGCTTCAATCCATAGAGGGCTTTATTCAACCTAAAAACCATGTTAGGCTGAACAGAGAAATTAAACCCAGGAGGTTGTTCAACATATACCTCTTCCTTCAATAACCCATTTAAGAATGCGCTTTTGACATCCATTTGCTGTAGTCGAATTTTTCTAGAACATGCAAATGCAAACAGAATTCTTATAGCTTCCATCCTAGCTACTGGTGCATAGGATTCATCAAAATCCACACCAAATTCCTGACTGTAGCCTTGAGCTACAAGTCTTGCTTTGTTTCTAGAGATAGCACCATTTTCATCAATCTTGTTTTTGAAGACCCATTTAGTGCCAATGACATGAGTGTTTTCAGGTCTAGGAACTAGTTTCCATACATTATTTTTCTCAAATTGATTTAATTCTTCACCCATGGAGGATACCCAAGAATCATGCTTTAAAGCCTCTTCCACAGTCTTGGGTTCTACCTGAGATGTCAAAGCAGCTAAGTCCTGTTCTTGGACAGTTCTAAAGTGAGACCTTGTCCTAGTGGGATCATGCAAATTACCTATGACATTTTCACTAGGATGATCTTTGTGAAATATTACCTCACCTGAGGGTTCACCTACTTCAGTTGCTTCTTCTTGTTGTAAGTTTTCTGGTTGTGCAGTTTGCTGCATCTCTCCTACTTCAATTTTCTCCAAGAAATCTCCCTCATCAGGTGACTCCCTGTCATCATTTGTCCTTTTGTCAGATAGAACATTCTCATCAAACACCACATGAGGTGTTTCTTCAACAGTTTGCTCATCTTTATTGAAGACTCTGTAAGCCCTAGAGGTTTCTGAATATCCGAGAAAAATTCCAGGAGAGCTTCTTGCTTCAAACTTATCCAAACCATTCTTACCATTATTGTGGATAAAGCATTTGGAACCAAAAATTTTAAAGTAAGAAATGTTTGGCAGCTTACCCTTGAGGAGTTCATAAGGAGTTTTCTTATGAGTAGGTCTTACCAATGCTCGATTTAAAATGTAGCATGCTGTATTTGCAGCTTCTGCCCAAAATCTCCTTGGAAGTCCACTCTCAATTAGCATAGTCCTGGCCATTTCAATTATTGACCTGTTTCTTCTCTCAACAATTCCATTCTGCTCCGGTGTCCTGGGAGAAGAAAATCTGTGAGTCACTCCCTCTCTTGAGCAAAATTCAGAGAACGAAGAGTTTTCAAACTCTCCTCCATGGTCAGACTGAATTGTAATGATATTATGTTCACCTTGCAGTTTGATTTTATTAAAAAGTTCTTCAAAGTGAACAAAAGCATCATTTTTATTTGCTAAACAGAACAACCAGGAAAATCTAGTGAAGTCATCAACTATGACTAGACCATATCTCTTACCTGACAAGCTTTGTATTCGAGTAGGACCAAAGAGGTCCATGTGCAAGTGCTGTAGTGGTTTAGATGAGAGACCCTCAGTTCTCAACTTAAAAGTTGCACGAGTCTGTTTACCTTGAGCACAAGCATCACAGAGCTTGGACCCTAACTGGAATTTTATTTTGGGCAAACCTCTGACTAGGTTATAATTAGACAGTTTATTCAAGGTAGACACACTAGCGTGGCCTAGGCGCCTATGCCAGTCAAAAGCAACCTGTTCAGAATTAGCAGACAGACACAAGTTTGTTTCAGAATTATCATCAAGATCAACGATGTACACATTATTTACTCTATGACCTTTGAACATGATGTTATCAGAATTCAGCTCAAAAACAGTGCACGAGTTGTGGTCAAAGAGTACCTTGTGTCCTTTGTCACAAAGTTGACTTATACTTACCAAGTTGTGCTGAAGTCCTTCTACAAGATACACATCTTCAATGGAGTTAGTGGAGGACTTACCAACCGTGCCGATTCCAATTATTCTTCCTCTGTTATTTCCTCTGAATTTGACCAAGCCCCCAGACTTCATTTTTAGTTTGCTGAATTTGGACCGGTCTCCTGTCATGTGCCTGCTACAGCCGCTGTCAAGATACCACTTGTTATGCTCAGCTGCCAGGCTGACCTGCAATAATTCAGACAGAGTAATGTGGGACCCAATTCAAATTGGGTCCAAAACCAGTTTTCTGATTATGCAGAAAGCACTTGGGAATCCACATTTGTTTTATAGTTCTCTTCAGTGGATTTATGTGGGTTGATTCTTCCCTTTTGTTATTTCTTGGTGGGTGTTGAATAAGCTTATTCCTATTTGAACTATGCTGTTTCTGAACAAAGACATTGTTGGTTGGCCTCTTAGAAGATGTACGTGTGTGTTGAGCATAATTCATGTAAGCATTTTTACTCCAATAAAATTTGTGCTGAAACTGATGATCGTTGCCATGCTCTAATTGATAATTAGCATGATGAGTTTTCTTAACAAAACTTTTCGCTCTTTTTGTGGCCTCTATAGGACTGGTCTTGTGAGGACCTTTGTTCCATGCCTGCTGTACATGAGCAGTGCTTGTCTCAGGATTTCCTGACTTAGACTGCTGACCAGTGGAGTGAATGAATTTACTGGTCGAAGACTTCATTGTAGAGACAGATTTGGAACCGGATGGTGTTTCCAGTTTCTCCTTGCCTTTGGCGGGGCAGAACGTGATAGTCTTAAATTCAAAGGGTTTTTTACTAGTAGGATTGTATCCTAATCCCTCCCTATTGAAGTTTACCCTCGACCCCAGAAGGACATTCAGGTTGTTTCTCCCCTCTGTAAACTTTTCAAGCACCTTTTCTTTGTCCTCAATCTCCTTCTGAAATTCATTGCATTGGTCCTGGAGTTCCTGATTAACTGTTCTAACTGCCTCATATTTTTCAGCCATCAGTCTAATCTCTCCTTTAGACTCTTCAGCTTTACACTTCAGCTCATCTATTCTAGCTAGATTCTCTTCTCTTTCCATTCTCAACCTCTCAATCTCACCTTTAACCTGATCTAGCTCAGTGGCCATCTCCTTGGTTTTCATGCTATTAGTGACAATAGAAGAGTGTTCTTCAGACAGAGAATGAAACTTACGTCTAAGCATTCTATGCTCCTTGTTTAAACAATTATATTTACTTAACAGGTCGCCATAGGCGTCCTCCCAATCATCCAAAGTAAAATTCTCAAATAAATTTGTTACCTCTTTCTCATGGTCGGCCATGAGGCAGGTCTTCTCTTCATTTTCACTGGACGAAGTGGCTTCTGGGTCCTCCTCCTCATCGCTCCATGTGCACAGCATGGCCTTCTTCTTCTTGTGCACCACATTCCTCTGGTGTCCTGGAGCCTTAGCTTGTAGCTCTGGACATTCACTTTTCATGTGACCGGATTTCTGACAATGATAGCAAGTGATCTTCTTAGCAGACCGGTTCTTCTCAAATCTTCGTTCAGGAGACTTCATTGCAGCATTAAATTTCTTCCTCCTGTAGAATTTTCCTTTTGTTCTTAGGAACTTTCTGAACTGCCTGGTGAGCATAGCTCGCTCATCCTTGTCCAAATCTGAGAATCCATCAGACCCTTCGCTGCTATCATCACTGCTGCTGCTGCTGCTGTTGTTGCTCTTCTTAGTATGTCGTGAAACCTTCAGAGCAACATTCTTTCCCTTTCTGTCATGCCCATCGTTTCCTCGTGTGAAATTCATTTCATGGGTCATGAGAGAACCAATCAGCTGGGTTACTGTCATGGTGGATAAATCTCTTGATTCCTCTATTACAGTCACCTTGGTATCCCAGACGGGAGTTAGAGACCTAAGGATCTTCCTGACTATGTCTTCTTGTTGAATATCCTTTCCAAGGCCTTTCAGACTGTTGATGATCACAGATAATCTGGCATACATTTCTGTGATCGGCTCCTCTGGCTTCATCTTAAATAACTCATATTGAGTTGTAAGTATGTTGATCTTGGTAGCCTTCACCTGAGATGTGCCCTCATGAATTAACTGCAAATCATCCCACATATTCTTTGCAGTCTTGCACGCTGAGATCCTTGAATATTCTTCCGGATGGACGGCGCACTGTATGATGTTAAGAGCTGTCCAATTCAGTGCGGAGAGTTTGACCTGATCTTCTGTCCACATATCTTCATTCGGTGGAAGGGTGTATGGACCATCTGTAATGACTTTCCATAGCTTGTTGCTTTGGGCCCTGATAAAGACCTCCATCCTGTTCTTCCAGAAGAAGTAATTATTACCATCAAAGAAAGGGGGGCGGGTGATAGACTGCCCATCAGCTATGAAACTGCGCGGACCATTGGATCCGTTTCCCTGGCCGTTGGACCACATTCTGGGAAAAACCTGCTCAGATACCAAGTGATAAGTACAATATGAAGTGATCTAGAAGGGGAGGGGATGAATAGATCACTGTTTTCGTAGATTTAAAAATTATTGCAGAGTATATTGCTAAACGGAGCTAACCTCGAGTTTTGACTATCGTAAAAGATGCAGTGCAGTTAATAGCTCAAGCAAATAGAAGGCATACCACAATATTATCACGATCAATCACACAAGGGCTCAGAGGATTTTAAGGTGGTTCGGTCCTTCAGACCTACATCCACCCCACACTCAACCTGAGTGTGGCTTCACTAAAGGCTGGGCAACACAGCTTGCCAAACAACTGCTGATACACAGCTTCCCAGGAGAACAACCTCTCCTCTTCCTCCTACCCGGAGGGAACCTCTAGCGATCAGCAGTCACTAGAACCCAGAGACTCACGTCTCTCTTCCTCTTTACCAAGAGGGAAACCCCACTAGTAGCAGCCCTGCTACTAGTGAACCAGAGGTCGAAGACCCCTCTTCCTCCCAACTCGGAGGGTACCTACAAGCAGCTCACCTGCTGCTTGCAAACCGGAGATTGACTCTCCCTACTCCTGATCTCACAGGAGGACCCCGACCTCAGTCCAGAGGATCGGAAACACAAACAATAACGGTTGAAGAAAGATAAGAACAAGAAACTAAAAATACGAACGAAGGAAATCAAAAATGCCAGACAATGGAAACAATGTAGCTCAATATAGAGCAATAGACTTCGGATTTGATCCGCAAGTCAGAACAATTCTTCTGAACACTCTTCTGCTCTCTTTCTATTTCTCTCTGCTATTCCCCTTTTTTTTTTTCTTTTTTTTTTCTGGATCGAAGGGCTCTCTGTTTCCCTGTTTTCTTCTATGCCTCTCTACTTCGATAACTTTCATCTGAGGACGAAGGATTCTATTTATAGCATCAACAGCAGATGGATAGGGCATGAAATGCGTGTGCCTCCCACGCTCGATCCAGAAGTATCCTGTCACATGCCTTTATCAAATTGGTTCCTCTTGTCTCGGATCACGTGCAGCCCTGGAGTGTGGAATGTTCTTCCTCGGACCTGTAATGAGATTAAGTCCATTAATACGCTGCATGGCTATTAAGACCAAAACTGCATGAGGTATAGTAACAACAACACGACGTGACTATTTCTCGAGATGTCATAAGAACGACACGAGAAATTCTGTAACAGATCAGATATACAGAAGATAATGACACGAGGTGAGGTTATACGCAAGAGAGACACGAGGTTACGAGTGCAAAAACAACACGAGGACAATACGGGCTTACGACAGAAGCCGACATGAAGACTAAAACGAGAGACCAACACGAGGTCAGAGTATAAGGAAACGACTCGAGGTGAAAAACAACACGAAGTGAAGTTAGACACGAAGTAAGAAGCAACGACACGAAGTATAGTGGTGACAAACAAACACACACTACACAGAAAAACGACACGAATCATAAAAATAATGCTAAGTGAAGACAGTAATCGACATGCAGTGAGAACAACACGAGGATATTGAAAACAGCACGAGATGAAAGCAACACGGGCTGATAACGACACAAGGTCGAAACAGTAAATGACACGGGATAACACTGCACGAGGTAAAAACGTCACGAAGACTTAATAATAAAAACGACACGAGGTGGCAATAAAAGAGAACGACATGAAAACAACATGGACTGTAACCGAAACCGACACGAAGTCAAACAGTACAACACGAGGTGTTGTAACCAAGACGAAGTGCCAATCGACCACGAAGACAGTATGCAAAGAAACGACTCGAAGACAAGAATACAAAGGATGACATGGAAACAACACAGTAGTCAAAGACTGCACGAGGTGAAAGAACAACACTCAAACAGACGACATCATGGCTAATTCGACACGAGGTGAAAACGCGAAGCAAGAACTGCATGATGTTTGAGGAAAAAACAGCACGAAGACAGAGCATGAACGAACACACGAAGTGTTACCTCTTTAGCAGTTATTTCATATAAAACCATGGATAACTCAAGTGCAAGATATCTGATCAAAAATAACAAGAACAATTAACATAGTGTTGCTCATCATCAAAATACTTAGGGAAGACACACAATCCAACAAACTTCTAGCCTTAGACACTGGTCGTTCTTAGTCCATTGCTAGGCATATATAAATCTTATCGGAAACATGTAATCACATAAATTAAATGGAAATAATTTATTGCATAATCTAATATATTTATGTGTGAAGGAAATTCATTGAAAGAAGATTTAAGGATATTCATTGAAAGAAGGTTCAAACTTTTAGATAGAGTTTAAATCAAACAAACAGAGTTAATCATGTATAAGAATTCACGAAAAATTAAAGCATAGTTGTTTGAACAATTAAAGATAGTTTTACGAGTTCATTTACGTAGTCATTTCTATCTCGATAATAATTTAAGGTAAGAACATGAGTTTAAAAATTAAAAAATAATATTTTAGAATATTGAATGTGAAACAAGGTGATTCGGATGATCAACAAGTGAAATATGGTGGAACAGAGTTTGGCACGCAAAATAAGGTAAATCATAGGTCAAGCCAGGTCGCGACCTACTGGAGCACCACGTTCTAATCGCGGTCATGGGGGTGACTGCGTTCAGGGTGTTCCTATCGCGATCCTCCGAGGATATCTTCGTCAGATCACGGTCAGTCGGGGTGCCACGTTCTGAACGCTGTCTCTGTGAAGGGCGCATTACGAAAACACGATATCTCAACTTTAAAATCCAAAATTGGGTTCTAATATAAGATCATGATGCACAAAACTTACAAAAAAATCGAAGTACTCGTGGAAAGGAACATATATAAAGATCTAATTAAGTTTTGGCTGAGATAGAGTCTACCTATTTGGAGATCAAAGGATGAAGTTGAAAAATGGGAAGACCACTTCTTCAAATTTTGAATTCTCCTCTCCATGCCCAACAGTCCTTCAACTTCATTTTTAATTCGACTAGGGCAGGATCATGCCCTATTTATAAGCTCAATTCTTCCATTAAACCTTTAGCCATTTGATCAAAGCCATTTTTTACCTAATTTTGCCAACTCATTTTTGACAAAAAAGAAGAAATTTGACACAACAATTTGATTTGCCAACTAATGATGTATGCAGTGACATTTTTAACTTAATCAGAAATGGATTAGGACTAATAGTTAATAATTCTTAATTTAATTTCTACAGTGTTATTACCGTGTGTCTACAGTACCGACGACTTCGCCTTCTCAGAATCACACCGCAAATCTCGCCGTTCGCGTTATCACGTGGGATTATGATTTCTGTTAATGTATTCTATACTTTATAAATCTAAAATAAATTATTTTATAATTTTTTATTTTCATCTTTCATCTTTATTTCATATATATATATATGTATATGAAATTTCGAATTGCTATAATGTGTATATTTCACTGAAATATGTGTATATTTCAATGCAAACTAGTATATCAGTAGAACCTCTATTTTTCAATCTTATAAATTATATTTCAGTCATATGAGCTATATTTCGGTCCTATAAATTATATTTCTATGATCTATAGTATTTTTGAATTCACCTGAATTTTACAAAATATGAGTCTACGTGCATAATGCATATAATTATGTGCGATTAGAGAATTTATGGTGCTATTGTATTTTCTGTCATATGGACCAATCAAAATATGTGACTTTTACTACACACCAGGGTGTGCAACAAGTATTACTCTTTACAAAAAAATCAGGTTGATCTTTTCTTTCAAACATCTGGGTCATTTATCATCAGGTCAACATCAAGGGAGAGGATGACATAATTCCACGGTTGGGATTGCCCTTGATATGCCAGTATTCATTTCCTCCTGAGTTCTTCTGTGTATATTTTTCATAGAGATTTTTTTTATAATAATCTTATTTTAATAAGTATTTACCCAAATAAGTGTTAGATATACTTGGAGAAAATTTAATTATTGTCATTATAAATTTTGGTGATAACAAAATTATTGTGATGTGTTATTCAGTGATGACAAGAAAAGAGGGAAAAGTGGCCAAAGAATAAAGAACTGAGAAATAAGAAAAGCTCAACTTAGGTGCTTATAAGAAGAGATGAAACTTAGGCGCTAGAGATCAAATTCATCTAGGTGCAAGAAATCAACATAGGCGCTAAACGAAGAAGTAAAACACATAAGCGCAAAAAGAAACTCAAGCATAGGCACAAAAAGAACTTAGGCAATATAAGAAGAAACAGAAATATAGGCGTTGAAAATCATTTAAGCGCTACTTCGCCTATCCTTCTACCTATCATTTAACTTAGGCAATATCAAATTCACATAGGCCCTATAACTCATTTAAGTGCCTCTTCGCCTATCCTCTTCGCCTATCATAAAGCTTTCAACTATCACTTACTTAGGCGCAAGATCGCTTATCTTTGTAAAAAGGAAAAGCATATAGGCGCTGTGATTCATTTAGGCGCTCTTTTCGCTGATGCTTTCGACTTAGAGGATATTCATTTCATTAGGGCACTAAAAGCACATCTCCCATCTTATAAAGACAAAACATATAGGCGTTTGAACTACGCCTACCTTATCAACATAGGCGCTATCAATTAACTAAGGCAATCTGCATACAGAAACTTCGCCTATCAACTGAAAAGCTATATGTGTTAACTCAACTATTTTCTGATAGTTCTAAATAAAGTATATATTGTATGAGTTGTCTCACACGTACTAGCTCATCTTCAGACAATCTTAAACAGAAAAAATATCTTGTCTAAAAATGCAAATTTGTGTATTATGAAATTACTAGCTAATTGTTAAAGATGCTTATCCTATAGAAATATTTTTGTTCAAATTGTTGAGAGAAATCTCTAAAATTCAAAAAGTATTAAATGCAGTCAAATAAAGCATTAAATGCTATCCATATCGAAGGCATGCATACACGTAAACCCTATAGATACACTCGGTTGACTGAAAAGGAAAGATAATTTTTTTCGATGCATTTCAGGAAGAGACAAGATGGCAGAAGGCCTATCATATATCTGTCAATAGGAACAAGAGAAAGAAATGCAATATTTTGACTGAAAAACAAAAATAATTGTCTCTATGCATGATAGAGATACCTGATTGCATATAAAGAAATATATTTGGGAGATATTCTTTAAAAACTGAAAACAGTTGATCTTCTCTGGCAGATTTGATACTACAAGATTCAAATTGTCTAACGATCTATATTATGTGTCTAACGTGCTATTTTAAAGTCTAACGAATAGCTTATTGTGACTAACGATTAGTTGGTTCTGTCTAACATACGTACAATACTTAGTATCTAACAAAACCATAGCCTAGAAAAAGCTATAAATTTACAGGAGATGCAAGGAGCAAAAGGTAGCAGAGAGCACAACCACAAGTTGAGCATTCCTGTGAGATTTCCAATTGCCTGCAAACAAGCGTCCATTGCAAAGTGTTGAGTGTGCCTAGAGATACAGTCTTTCTCAATCAAATCCTCTGCAAGAGAGAAAGCTCAAGAAGAGAAAAGCCATACGCAATCATCCTGCTGAAACTTTGAAAGCCTTTGCTACACTCTGATTTTCCTCTTCAACTTTCAGGGTTTTTCGTTCAAGATTGTTGCTTTGTCGTTCTTTATTTTTATTCATCTTGAATGCTCCGAGTTAATTTGTACACAACTCTGCTATTATAGAGCCTTTATCTGTGTAACCTCACCTTAAGAGGTGTTCTTCTTCTCGAGAGGAGAAGTCCTTGCCTGAGGGCAAGACTACCCGCAGGAGGTCGATATTCTATAGGTTTGGCAAGGCTAGAAGTTGGTTGAGTTTGGCTAAACTCAGAATTTATCTGGGATCCTAGAGAAGGAATGCCCGTGGTGAGCTGCATACATGAGCAAAAATAGCAAATGTATTAATTCTCAGTTGGGGAGTTAGTAGAAATCTCAGTTGTTGCTGGGTACTAGACGTAGGGCTGATAAGAGATCAATGTCCAACCAGTATAAAAATCCTTCTGTCTCATTGTGTGATTGCTCTAACATTTACCTTTCACTTAACTAGCATTTGCAATACACATAAACTCTGCTAATATTTATAACTCTGCTTAGTTTATTGCTCTCGCTAAAACTTCAAGTTCATCTGCTTGCGATTTATTTTTGAAAAAGCCATTCACCCCCCTCTGGGCTTACAACCATATCTGGGTAACAAGTGGTATCAAAGCCTAGGCTCTCACATTTTAAAGATCCTACGATTTGAGAATAACAGTTCTCCATGGTTGAGATGGGTGAAGGTCAATCCGTCAACCATCCTCCATTATTCAATGGTTCAGATTATACTTATTGGGGAACTCGGATGGAGTTTTTCCTAAAAACTAGAACTATGATCTATGGACGATAGTTAAGGAGAGTGATCTTCTCATCACTAAACCCAAAGAAGAATTGTGAGGCCCGTGCCTTGATGGATCTTTGGTGGTTCAGACCTAGAACTCATTCTGAAATTTTCGGCTATTTTCCTAGATTTTTAGGAATTTTTCTGGTATTTTTCCGGATTTAACTGGATTTAATTGAGGTTTTATGGAAATAATAAGGCTTTTATATATAATAAATATATAATATATATTAACTTTATTTTTTTTCCTTTAATCCCTCACCCCCTCTCTCTCCCCTCGTCGATCACAATCTCTCACGCTCTCTCTCTCTCGTCCGATCGCCCATCTCCCCTCTCCTTGCGATTCAGGCGAAACGACGACGGTTCGAGGCGTGGAAGGTACCGCTGGATTCCTCGTTTCGAGAGGAACGCGTGGACGCCCACATTGACGTGTTTCGTGGCTCGTGAGAGCGAGACAGAGCGTGGAGGCTCGGCAGTACCCTCCTCTTGCATGTGGCCTAATCGGCCGTTTCGGCTTGCACGAGGTAGGGGGATGGAATCCTGAACTCGCTAGGATCATTTCCTATAGCTTGATTTCTTGTTTAAACCCATGTGGCATGCATATTGGTTATTTTCCATGTTTAGGGTTTAAGCTTCGTTCTTCATGTTTAAGCCATTGTAGGCGTTGCATGTTGTTATTTTGTTGGTATTATGTTGTTTAGGACGTGTGGTTTGACAGGTTTTACAGGTTTTCGTCGTTACCCGGCGATTCCGGTCGCCCGGGAGGGAACCCACTTGCAAAAATAACCCGTCCGTAACCCAGACGGTGTGACGGTCCTTCCAGGAACCGTCACATCCGTAACGGTCCATAGGGGACGCATTACGTCACTGTAACAGCCCTTTGGAGGCGCGTCACAGTGAGTGTAACGGTCAGGCTCCCGACCGTTACATTTCCGTTGAATTCCGTTGACCCGTTGAGGTGGTTGGCCTGACGGCCTGTCGGTCGGCCGTCAGGAGGTTGTAACGCGCCTGGGCGAGCGCGTTACACCGTTTTCTGAACGTTTAAAAATTGTTAGCATTAATTTTTGTCTCGGGTGGACCTAACGGCCTGTCGGCCGGCCGTCAGGGTGATGTAACGCACCACCGCGAGCGAGTTACATCCCGTTTGATCAGTTTGAGCTGGAGCTTCGGTGGCTGTAACGGCCAGGGGCGGACGTGTCACAGCCGATGTAACGCGCCCTTCCCCGACCATCACACACCTGTAACGCTGTGGCAGCAGACCGCCACACGCCTGTTAGTTTCAAAAAGCTGCCGGCCTATTCTTTAATGCTTCCCGAAATGTTTATATGCCATGTTGAGTTATTTTATAATATAATGGCATGTTTGTGAATCCCAATAGAGTAGCTTTACTTTCCTTGCAATGGAACCACTATTGTAGCCCTGAGGTCTGTTGAGTGCCGACCCGCTTGGGGATAGCGGAGGGGTGTTCCCATTACACGGTTTTTAAGCTAGTACCGTGGGCTCCCCGCCAATGGTAGCGTCCTACCAAGGGAGAAATCTAGCTAGATGGCCTGGCTCAGGCGAGAGTCAGTGTGTGCACACGTGGTCAGAGGCTGTGGACTGACACTGACGAGTGTCACTCTGACTGGTCACTTGGTTTGGTACTGTTTACGCGCTCAGCTTGTCGTGTTACCGACTGCGAGTGCTTGAGACGCAGTGTAAGCCGTCAGTGGACGCATCTGGTTTCTGTTCCCGGTGGTTGTCCTGTTCCCTGTGGCTTGGATTAGTTGAGGCATATTCTACTGATAGATTTAGTTTCAGTCTCTTAGACTTACTCGTTATTGGCATGTATTAGCTGTTATGTCTGTTTAGTTAGATTTTACAGCTTTATTGTGATTAGTTATTCATGCCATTGCATGTTATTTAATTCAATGCATGCTCTAATTGCCTTTATTTTTGCATGTATGCTTGTTTAGTGCGAGGTAGGGATCCGCGTGACCCCTACTGAGTCTGGCTGTAACTCACCCTTCTTCTTTCAGGTGAGCCGCACCCGTCGTCTCCCGGTGTTTCCCATGTGCCCGGAGACCGTGCCTAGCTGCCAACAGTAGACGAGTTGCCTTGTTGGGCTCCCTTGTGTACTTTTTGCCGGGGAATGCCCCGTGTAGTTGTACTTTTGGACTGCACTCTTGTGCCTCTGAACTAGTATATATATTTAGCACTTGTTTATTTTAAATTGCTTCCGCTCTTCTGCTAAAATTTTAAATGTTGAATCTAATATGCGCGCTTGTGATTGCAATTCGTTATGCATCCCCTCGACAAACTTCACTAACCCTTCAGGGGCCTCATCAACCTCTTGGGTGGCTTCCCCAGTTCCTGGTATCGGTGTATCGATGTTATCAGTATATCAGTATCCGGCGCTCTGGGTCGTCACAGTTGGTATCAGAGCCAGGTTGATGATTTGTATAAGGAATTAGAATCTGCACTTGTCCAGAGTTAGTCCTTTTGAGTTATCTATTGCTGGCTTAGGTTGTTTTTCGTGTGATTGACGGATTTGTTGTTGTTTTATGTTTTTCGGCAGTGCAAGATGCCGCCTCGTCGAGGAAGACCTCCTCGAGCCCCTAGGCGTGCACCTAGAGAGGATCAGGAGAGTGGTTTTGCTCAACCTCCTGCAGTGCCTGCTGTTCCTGCTGTTCCTGTAGTTCCTCCTCCAGCGCCAGTCGTTGCTCCTCAGGTTGAAGTGCTTGGTAGTCGAGGTAAGGCTCTTAAAGAATTTCTCTTGTTCAATCCGCCTGCTTTCGACGGACAGCCTGATCCAGAGGTAGCGAGGCAGTGGCTCGATGCGATTGAGCGCGTGTTCCTGTCTATGGAGTGCGCGGAGGATGAGAAGATTATGCTTGCAGCATTTCAACTCCAAGGTACAGCCATTACGTGGTGGAAAGCCGAGTGGCAGATTGCATTTCATTCTAGGCCCCTTCGGCAGATCACTTGGGTAGAGTTTGTTGCAGCTTTCGAGCGTGCCTATACTCCTGCCTGCTTGCAGATGGCGAAGATGTACCAGTTCATGGAATTATTCCAAGGCGATATGACCGTGCTTCAGTATCGGAATAAATTTATGGAATTGGGTCAGTATGCGCCCCATGTTCTTGCGAGGGTTAAGGCCAGAGTTGAAGTTACCCTTGATCGCGAGTCGTGTTGCTGATCTAGATGGTGTGTGCCAGGCAGCTGTGGCACTTGAGCTGGAGATGGCGAGACCTGGAGGGTATCCACAAATGGGGTTGGTTCAGCCGGCGATGCAGTTTCAGCAGACTTACCGACCGCCAATGGCAGAAGTTCCCCCAGTTCAGCCAGAAGTTAGCGGTGTTTCTTCCTCTTCTAAGCCCAAGTTTAAGAAGTTCAAGAAGAAGAAGAAGTTCTTCCAGCAGCCGTCGTCCGGTGCAGATACTGTTTAGCAGCCGATAGCGCCTTCACCCCAGAGTCGTCAGAGTTCCGCTGTCAGTCAGCCGTGGACTTGTCGGAGATGCGGTGGTCACCATAAGGGTCAGCCGTGTTCTCTTCCTGTTGTTTATTTTCACTGTGACCAGCCTGGTCACGTTGTTCGAGATTGCCCGCTGAGGCCGAAGTCGGTGCAGGCTCCTTTATTTTCTCAGCCTCAGCAGTCGCAATTCAGACCTCCTCCAGTACCTCAACCTCAGCAACAATTTTATTCTCAAGCTTCAGCGTCTTCCCTGCAGTCTTCAGTCGGATCCAAGAAGCAAAAGGGCAAGGTTTCCCATATTTCTTGAGCTGAAGCGGTTGCATCCCATCTGGTGGAAGGTACAATTATACTTTATGGTCTTTCAGCTCGTGTCTTATTTGATTCTGGTGCTTCTCACTCTTTTATCTCTGAGGATTTCATTGCATGTATTGAGGAGCCAACGTCAGAGATAACTTGTGAATTGTATGTTGAGATGCCTTCTGGAGATTTTATGATCACGCCTCTGTGTTTGGAAGAATCTCCTGTCATGATTAATAATCGTCAATTGCCGGCGAGATTGTATGCGTTGCAGCTGGCAGATTATGACGTCATTCTGGGTATGGATTGGTTGGAGCAATATGGAGCTGTAGTTGATTACAGATCAAAGAAGGTTTATTTTCAGCCACAGGGGAAATCGGCATTTTATTTCCAAGGTATTCGATCCCGTTCTTCTCTGATGTGACACCACCTTGGGGTGATGACCACAAGACAATATGACCCTTGGACCTAAGGTTGCAAGCAAGCAAATTGGCGATGATACCACTCGAGCGGCTCACTCGCTTGGTGCACACTTGTGCCCGTGGACAACTAAACGATAATGGAGAGGGTCCGGGGTGGGACAATGATGCTCCGGTGCTTGGCAAGCTTGGGGAGAACCCCAATTGGGCCAGGGATGCCCACTCACGGGCGGCCGTCACACCATGGGTGTGGGTTGAAATGACTCGCTCACAACTCGCCCGCGATGGATACTCACGTGATCGGCAATTTGGGCCGGGCCCTCGCTCTCCGTCCGACGCAGCAAAGCAACAATACTAAGCTAAGCAAATGATATTAACCAGCAAGGAAAGGGGGACCGAGGCTCACCTAGCCGGCGTGAAGACGCCGACTCCGGCCGAAGACGGGGGCGAGCGGGGAGGCAAGGGTTTGCGCCCGCAAGCCGCGTCGGTGTCGCTTCAAAACCTGCGAGAATATTATTACATGAACTACACCTCTCGCAGGAGGGGTGAACTTGGGGTGGGGATTAAACTTATTACAATCAATACTACCTCCTCGTAGGGAGGGGCCTTCAGCCGGCCAAGCGGGGAGGGGGAATTGGGCGAGGACACCCGACTTTCCAAGCTTCATCGGTTCTGCCAATCTTCAGGTTCGCTGGACAGAGGGTTGATGATGACGCTGCCAAGGGCTCCTCGGAACTCCAAACTTGACGAAACCGGTGCCAAAAGTTGCCCAACTGACAGAGGATGATGCCTGAATTTTTGGGGAAGCTTTGGAACTCGGGGCTGATCGGACCGGCGACTGGAGCAGGACAGCAACACTCTGCCTCTGACTGATGCAGAACTGATGCAGCAACTTGAAGAAGGCACTGCGGTCATTCCCGAACTCCAAATCGAACGAAACTGGTGGTGACGCGATCGTGGTCAGAGTAGCTTCGACCAGAAGTTGACGGGGCCACAATCCGTTGTCGGAGAGGATAATGGTGGCCAGATAAGTGAGGATAGGTCAAACCTGGACCCACTGGTGGCAGACTGCACACTCTGACAAAAAATTTCAGAACAAATAGCTTGGGCAGGCGAATGGCATCGTTCTTTCTGGTCCTGATGGAGGACTAGACGAAGAAGAATTTTGTAGAAGGAAGCGTGCTCGAATTCCTCCAAGGTTGGCCGCAGAACAGCTTCCAAGATCGCTCTGGTCTTCAGTCTGGGATAGATTGCGCAGTCGTTGAAGATGACGTTCCTCCGGACAGCTCCGAATGCGGATGCTGGCGAGACCACCATCGTTGGAAAGCTAACTCGCAGACGATTCCATCAATGTATGCCTTGCCATCTGAATCTTTGAGAGATGGTCGTGGCTGCCTCTGCAAGTCACTGCTTTTCTGAAACCTGCAACAGGGACAGAATAGGTGGAGGAGAGGGTGTAGGGAAGGGCATGAACAAGGGCTTATTTGGTGGATGGGGAAGGGGGGGTGCGACCTTGGGTGGTTAGGGAGGTGGGGAGATGAAAGGGCACAGCCCAAGGGAGAGGGAAATTCAAAATTTGGCCTAGGGAAGGGCTCTTTCAGTCTTGGGGAGAGGGAAGGTTGCTTGGGAGAGTGGAAGGTGCCTAGGAGAAGGGGTTTCCACCTAGGGGTTGGAGGGGGAATTGAATGAGTGCATGGGGAAGGGGAAGGGGCCTTAATGAGGGGTGAATGGGGAGGAGAGAGAATGAATTTCGAAATTGGGGTGGGGAGGAGAGAGAGAGGGGGCACAACCCACTTAGAGAGAGTGATAGTAAGAGAGAGAGAGAGGGAGATATTGAGAGGGAACTAGAAGGTGTGAAAATTTCAAGCATAAAACTGTTACAAATGAGAGAGGGGTGGGGCTATTTATAGACCCCACACTTTTCCTAAGACCAAACTGACCCTGACAAACTAACTAATGACCAAACAGTCCAAGGGAGGGGCGCCCCTGGGCCTAGCCCAATGAATTGGGCCCATTAACCTATCAAACCAACATAATGACTCAAGACTTAGGAAAATGACTTTCTAACCTAGGTACATGACTCAATAAAGGGAAAATTACATGTTTAAGACTCAAATAAAAATAAGAAAATTACATGACTCGACTCACAAACACATGAGGAACATAATGGCGTACACCGACGATCAATCCGAGCTTCAGAAAATGTGGAGGAGCAAGGGATGTCCCCATCATACCCCCGGGGTGGGGAAAACTCGACCCTGTCGATTATGGGTCCACCGGGGAAGTAGCATCCCAAACGCAATTCCGGGCGAACCTTGTTCTCCAAACTCGACCCATGTCCATAGCCGAGGAACGGTGCTTCCACTCGACAAAGTGGCTCGGACACACCCTTAGGCTGGCGAAGAGATCTTGCTTTGCTTAGTATTGCCGCCATGTGCTGACGTCGGGCTCTCGGGCTAGTTTGTGGTGGCACTCCGCGGGTGTCTCTCACAAGGATAGGTGTAGGCTCAAGACACTCACTAGGATCCACCGCGGTACCCTTAGAGGGTGTCGGATCCGCCACGTGGGAAGTGGGATGAATCCCAAAACCCATTGGTAAGTTCAACCTGCAAGCCGGGTGCCAAGGCCACTCGGAACTTGGCAAGGTCCAAGTCCTCGTGCCCTCAAATTGGAGGTGACCCTAGAGTAGAGCCACTCCAAAATCATCATTATCATCAAGTCGCCAATGTGGAATTTCAAGTGGCGCTCACGAGTTTTTGCCCGCTTTGTGTAATTCTCACCGCTTTTTGCTTGATGCATGTTTTGATGCATATGCCATGTACTAAGATGCGGTGTGAGTGAGTTTGCTTGATGCATGTTTTGATGCATATACCATGTACTAAGATGCGGTTTGAGTGAGTAGTGCATGGTATGCAAAGGTGGTACAGGGCAACCACATGTAGACCTATCATGCATTGATGTTATAAAGACTTTGAAGGATTTGGGAGGACCGGGGCATCCATAGGTGTCCCTCTTGTGAGTGAGTGTGATGAATGTTGGAGGACCCGGACATCCATGAATGCTCCTAACATGCTTGAGATTTATGATGAATGATGGTGGACCATTACAACCAAATATTGACCACTCATGTTTTCTACTTGACATGTGGGTGATATGAATGAATGGACCCAACTTTCTAATCATGTCAAGTGGGGTGGTATGCCTAAGCACATGCATTTCAGTCCTAGTGATGACTTCTATGTGCATAGGTGTGGGGTGGCCCTTGAGCTTCCATTCGTATGAGTCAAATGGATCTAAGAAGGGGGATATCATAAAGTGGGGCCGTCTATCAATCCCATTGTGTATGTTGCCTATGGTTAAGGCTTCCTTGGTGTAACCTGATTCTAGGAAGGGAGGGGTTTGGGTTATCATGGGTGGTAAGGGTAAGGTAAGGTGGGTGGTGAATAAGGTGAGTGGGTTACATGGAGATCTAGGCTCCCATAGAAAAGGGTCAAAGGGATCATAGTAAGGGTCACCTTGGTAGGGGTACTCTATGCTTTCAAGGTCCTTGAATGGTGAGTCATCCTCCTCAATAATTGGGCTAAGGTTGCTAATGGGTTGGCCGATCAAAGCACTTGGGATCTCAATGGTTGGGGAGTGGACTAGGATAGGTTCTTCCTCCATGGGAAGAAGGAGGATGATCTCACTAGTAACTTGGCCATTAGTGTAGATGGAAGTGATGGAGCCAATGGAGGGATATGCTAGACTAATGGTGTTAGTTTCGGACGGCCTCAAGGCTAGCATATTGGTCAAGTGAATTTGCCAATGTAGGTATTTCACTAAGTCTCCCAAATCTTCCACACAATAGGAAGTTTGATAAGTGACATGTGGCTGAATGGGAATGATTTGGGATTGATATCCCATGGGTAGGTGGCATGGTTGTGAACTAGGAATGGTGAGACCTTTCTTGAGCCATTGGAGTATGGACTTATCTATGGTGAGGTTGGGTGTCTCTAGAGGAGCTAGGCTAGAGGTGTGTGAGTTGTTTGGCCTTTGGATATCCTCTTTGTTGGGAGGTGGATTCGGATGGGCATCCTTCTCCACTTGGGTGGGTGCGTGGGTTGCAACTTCTATTGCTAATGGAGTAGGGGGATCTATGGTGGGTGGTTTGGTGATAGCTAGCGTATGACACACCCGGGGTGGTGAACAAGCATGGGCTTGGGTTGGGATAGGAAGGGGAAGTAGAGGAGGCCTAGGTTGGGGAAAGATTGGTGTAGGAAGCGGGAGGTGGGTTGGGTGAGGGATTTTGGGTTGATTTATTTTGGGAGATGTGTCCCTTTTTGGGGACGATGGTGGGTTTGGGGTGGTGGTCAAGGGGGCTTGTGTGGTACGGGTTTGGTGAGGGGTTTTGAGTTTGGGGGTGGTGGCCATTATGGGCCTAGGTGGAGGGGTGGACACAGTGTCCACTTGGTTTTGAATGGTGAGGGTTGGATGAGTGGTGGTCATCATGGAGGGAATTGGGTCGGTTAGTGGTCTCTTGCCCTTGGGATCGTTTGGGGTGGAAGTGGGGGCTAAAGGAGCTTGACTAGTGTAGGTTAGGGAAGGGGGTTTTGGTTGGGGTGTGGGGGCCCTCATGGGGTTAGGTGGGGAGGTGGAGGCCTTGGACACTTGGGTTCTAGTGGTAAGGGTTTGGACGGGTGGGGTTGGAGGAGTGGGAGTGCCCCTCGAGTTTTGGTAACCCGGGTAGGAGGGAGGAGGTCGGGGAGTGTAGACTTTCCTAAGTTCGGCTTTCATGTTCTCCCATGTGTTAATAGGCTCTAGCCTCATAACCCTCCTAAATTGTTCAATGAACTTCCACCTATCCTCGGCATGGTACACAAGTCGACTCTTGGCAAGGTAGATTCTCATGGGTTCAGTCATTGGATTCCTCTTAAAATATTTGTCCATGTTTTCCTCCCACTCTAAATATGCACTAGGGTGGTATCCATTAAAGATAAGGTCCTCAAATAGGACTATGCCCAAAGGGGTGTCAATCGGACCTTTTGCGGAGGGCCGAGTGAGATAGATGTGACTTACATGAAGTAGCCATGCTAGTGGACAAAAGAGATGCAACCGAAGACTCTAAATGCATAGACACGCCCTAGGACCAACTTGATAGAGACAAGTTGTGAACTTGCTCTGATACCACTTGATGTGACACCACCTTGGGGTGATGACCACAAGACAATATGACCCTTGGACCTAAGGTTGCAACCAAGAAAATTGGCGATGATACCACTCGAGCGGCTCACTCGCTTGGTGCACACTTGTACCCGTGGACAACTAAACGATAATGGAGAGGGTCCGGGGTGGGACAATGATGCTCCGGTGCTTGGCAAGCTTGGGGAGAACCCCAATTGGGCCAGGGATGCCCACTCACGGGCGGCCGTCACACCATGGGTGTGGGTTGAAATGGCTCGCTCACAACTCGCCCGCGATGGATACTCACGTGATCGGCAATTTGGGCCGGGCCCTCGCTCTCCGTCCGACGCAGCAAAGCAACAATACTAAGCTAAGCAAATGATATTAACCAGTAAGGAAAGGGGGACCGAGGCTCACCTAGCCGGCGTGAAGACGCCGACTCCGGCCGAAGACGGGGGCGAGCGGGGAGGCAAGGGTTTGCGCCCGCAAGCCGCGTCGGTGTCGCTTCAAAACATGCGAGAATATTATTACATGAACTACACCTCTCGCAGGAGGGGTGAACTTGGGGTGGGGATTAAACTTATTACAATCAATACTACCTCCTCGTAGGGAGGGGCCTTCAGCCGGCCAAGCGGGGAGGGGGAATTGGGCGAGGACACCCGACTTTCCAAGCTTCATTGGTTCTGCCAATCTTCAGGTTTGCTGGACAGAGGGTTGATGATGACGCTGCCAAGGGCTCCTCGGAATTCCAAACTTGACGAAACCAGTGCCAAAAGTTGCCCAACTGACAGAGGATGATGCCTGAATTTTTGGGGAAGCTTTGGAACTCGGGGCTGATCGGACCGGCGACTGGAGCAGGACAGCAACACTCTACCTCTGACTGATGCAGAACTGATGCAGCAACTTGAAGAAGGCATTGTGGTCGCTCCCGAACTCCAAATTGAATGAAACTAGTAGTGACGCGATCGTGGTCGGAGTAGCTTCGACCAGAAGTTGACGGGCCACAATCCGATGTCGGAGAGGATAATGGTGGGTAGATAAGTGAAGATAGGTCAAACCTGGACCCACTGGTGGCAGACTGCACACTCCGACGAAAAATTTCAGAACAAATAGCTCGGGCAGGAGAATGGCGTCGTTCTTTCTGGTACTGATGGAGGACTAGACGAAGAAGAATTTTGTAGAAGGAAGCGTGCTCGAATTCCTCCAAGGTTGGCCGCAGAACAGCTTCCAAGATCGCTCTGGTCTTCAGTCTGGGACAGATTGCGCAGTCGTTGAAGATGACGTTCCTCCGGACAGCTCTGAACGCGGATGCCGGCGAGACCACCACCGTTGGAAAGCTAACTCGCAGACGATTCCATCAATGTATGCCTTACCATCTGAATCTTTGAGAGATGGTCGTGGCTGCCTCTGCAAGTCACTGCTTTTCTGAAACCTGCAACAGGGACAGAATAGGTGGAGGAGAGGGTGTGGGGAAGGGCATGAACAAGGGCTTATTTGGTGGATGGGGAAGGGGGGGTGCGACCTTGGGTGGTTAGAGAGGTGGGGAGATGAAAGGGCACAGCCCAAGAGAGAGGGAAATTCGAAATTTGGCCTAGGGAAGGGCTCTTTCAGTCTTGGGGAGAGGGAAGGTTAATTGGGAGAGTGGAAAGGTGCCTAGGAGAAGGGGTTTCCACCTAGGGGTTGGAGGGGGAATTGAATGAGTGCATGGGGAAGGGGAAGGGGCCTTAATGAGGGGTGAATGGGGAGGAGAGAGAATGAATTTCGAAATTGGGGTGGGGAGGAGAGAGAGAGGGGGCACAACCCACTTAGAGAGAGTGATAGTAAGAGAGAGAGAGAGGGAACTAGAAGGTGTGGAAATTTTCTGGATTCAATATTCAAGCATAAAAATGTTACAAATGAGAGAGGGGTGGGGCTATTTATAGACCCCACACTTTTCCTAAGACCAAACTGACCCTGACAAACTAACTAATGACCAAACAGTCCAAGGGAGGGGCGCCCCTGGGCCTAGCCCAATGAATTGGGCCCATTAACCTATCAAACCAACATAATGACTCAAGACTTAGGAAAATGACTTTCTAACCTAGGTACATGACTCAATAAAAGGAAAATTACATGTTTAAGACTCAAATAAAAATAATAAAATTACATGACTCGACTCACAAACACATGAGGAACATAATGGCGTACACCGACGATCAATCCGAGCTTCAGAAAATGTGGAGGGGCAAGGGATGTCCCCATCATTCTCGTATGATTATTTCTGCTATTCGAGCCTATAGGTTGCTTAGTGTAGGTTGCCAGGGATTCTTAGCTTCTGTGGTTGCTGTTGAGAAACCACGACAGGATGTCAGTGATATTCCTGTTGTTTGTGAGTTCCCTGATGTGTTTCCTGACGAGTTGCCAGGCTTGCCTCCAGAGCGAGAAATTGAAATGGTGATTGAACTGATTCCTGGTACAGCCCCATTAGCAAAGGCACCGTACCGAATGGCTCCAGCTGAACTTAAAGAACTGCGAGCATAGCTACTTGAATTGCTGGAAAAAGGCTACATTCACCCCAGTTTTTCTCCGTGGAGTGCTCCAGTGCTATTTGTGAAAAAGAAAGATGGAAGCCTGAGACTTTGTATTGATTACAGACAGCTGAATCAGGTGACTATCAAGAATAAATATTCACTCCCCAGGATTGATGATTTGTTTGACCAGTTACAGTCTGCTACTATCTTTTCACGGATTGACCTTCGGTCTGGCTATTTTCATTTATGGATCCGGGAATTTGATGTGGAGAAGACAGCTTTCAGTACTCGATATGGTCATTATGAATTTCTGGTAATGCCGTTTGGTTTGACTAATGCCCCAGCAGCTTTCATGGACCTAATGCAGCGTATCTTTCGTCCATATCTGGATCAGTTCGTGGTGATCTTTGTTGATGACATTCTGATTTATTCTGCTTCTGACAAAGATCATGTGCAGCATTTGAGGATCGTTCTGCAGACTCTAAGAGATCACGAGCTTTATGCGAAGTTCAGTAAATATGAATTCTGGCTTCAGGAAATTCATTTTCTTGGCCACGTGATTTCTGGTGATGGAGTAGCAGTGGACCCTGTAAAGATTGAAGTTGTTCTGAATTGGCAGAGACCGAGAACTGTGACAGAGATAAGAAGCTTTTTAGGTTTGGCTGGGTATTATCGAAGATTCATTCAAGATTTTGCAAAGATTGCAGCCCCAATGACTAGACTGACTCGTAAAGATGTGCCTTTTGTCTGGTCGGATCAGTGTGAGGATAGCTTTGTTGAATTGAAAAGGCTCTTGACTTCTTCTCCAGTGTTGATTTTGCCTTCCGGCTCGGGTGGATTTATGGTTTGCACAGATGCTTCTCGAGTGGGTTTGGGTGCAGTGCTGATGCAACATGGTCAGGTTATTGCATATGCATCTCGACAATTGAAACAGCATGAAGAAAATTATCCCACGCATGATCTGGAGCTAGCTGTAGTTATTTTTGCCTTAAAGATCTGGAGACATTATCTGTATGGTGAGAAGTTTCAGATTTTTACTGATCATCAGAGTTTACAGTATATATTCTCCCAGAAAGATCTGAATCTCAGGCAGCGTCGATGGATGGAATACATGAAAGATTATGGCTTTACACTCTCCTATCATCCGGGTAAAATGAATGTTGTGGCTGATGCTCTGAGCAGGACGGTGCAAGTCAGTCATTTGTTGCTTCATGAATGGAAACTTTGGGAACAACTTTCGAGCGAGGTGATTAGCGTGGATATTCCTGCCGACCCGAAGACAGCGGTTTGTGCTACCTTGACTTTGGGTTCTTCTTTATATCAGCAGATTCAAGAAGCTCAGCAAGCTGATTCTGATTTGGCTCGTGTTATATCAAGATATGATGTTGAATTTGATGACGAGCTGGTTGTCAGTTTCCGTGGTAGATTGTATATTCCCGCTGATGATTCATTGAGATTTGAAATTCTGAGTGAAGCCCATGGATCCCGCTTTGCTATTCACCCAGGTGTCACCAAGATGTATCAGAATTTGAAGAAGCAGTTCTGGTGGCCAGGTATGAAGAGAGATGTGGCTGTATTTATTTCTAAGTGCTTGACTTGTCAGCAGGTTAAATCCGAACATCAAAAGCCAAGTGGATTGCTTCAGCCATTAGAGATTCCAATGTGGAAATGGGACCATGTCACTACAGATTTTGTGGTGGGTTTACCTCGTACTTCACAAGGTTTTGATAGTATCTGGTTGCTTGTTAATAGATTGACAAAAACTGCCAGATTGTTGCCAATAAAGGTTGTTTGGAATGTGCAGAGGTTGGCCGAGCTTTATGTTCAGAAGATTGTGCCACTGCATGGAATTCCAATTTCACTTGTGTCAGATTGTGATCCACGATTTACCTCCAGCTTCTGGCGCAGTTTTCAGAAAGCCTTGGGCACTGAGTTAGCCTTCAGTTCAGCGTATCATCCGCAGTCAGATGGACAGTCGGAGAGGACTATTCAGACCCTGGAAGATATGCTGAGATCGTGTTGCCTTGACTGGCAGGGTTCGTGGAGTCAATATTTGCCACTTGTTGAATTTGCTTATAATAACAGTTTTCACTCTAGTATTGGCATGGCTCCTTATGAGGCACTGTATGGTCGTCCTTGTCGTACTCCTCTGAACTGGTTTGATGTTGGGGATCGACTTTTGACTGGACCTGATATGGTACAGCAGTGTTCTGATGTGGTTCGTCTGATTCGGCAGAGAATGTTGACGGCTCAGAGTCGACAGAAATGTTATGCAGATCAACGCAGACGCCCACTGCAGTTTGAGCCAGGAGATATGGTTTTCGTCAATGTATCTTCGATGAAAGGTGTTTCCAGATTTGGGAAGCGTGGAAAGCTTAGTCCGCGTTATGTTGGCCCGTTTCCTATTGTTGAAGCTGTGGGTCAGGTAGCTTATCGTCTGCAACTACCAGCGGCTATGCAAGCTATTCATGATGTGTTCCACGTCTCTCAGCTGAGGAAGTATATGTCTGATGCATCCCATGTCCTTGATGACTCTGTTTGGCCCGAAGTGAGCGTTGATCTGTCTACGCTAGAGTTTCCTATCAGAATTGAAGACCGTCGTGAGCAGCGGTTGAGAAATAAGGTTATCCCTCTGGTAAGAGTTGCTTGGCAGCGTCACTCTAGTAATGAGTCTACTTGGGAGCGTGAAGATGAGATGCGTCAGCTTTTTCCTTTCTTATTCCAGTAAGGTATAATTCCGTTTCTCAGTTTCCTCCTTATCCTTTGTTGTAAATTTCGAGGGCAAAATTTTTATTAGGAGGGAGGGATTGTGAGGCCCGTGCCTTGATGGATCTTTGGTGGTTCGGACCTAGAACTCATTCTGGAATTTTTGGCTATTTTCCTGGATTTTTAGGAATTTTTTTGGTATTTTTCCGGATTTAATTGGATTTAATTGAGGTTTTATGGAAATAATAAGGTTTTTATATATAATAAATATATTATATATATTAACTTTATTTTTTTCCTTTAATCCCTCACCCCCCTCTCTCTCCCCTCGTCGATCACAATCTCTCACGCTCTCTCTCTCTCTCTCGTCCGATCGCCCATCTCCCCTCTCCTTGGGATTCAGGCGAAACGACGACGGTTCGAGGCGTGGAAGGTGCCGGTGGATTCCTCGTGTCGAGAGGAACGCGTGGACGCCCACCTTGACGTGTTTTGTGGCTCGTGAGAGCGAGACGGAGCGTGGAGGCTCGGTGGTACCCTCCTCTTGCATGTGGCCTAATCGGCCGTTTCGGCTTGCACGAGGTAGGGGGATGGAATCCTGAACTCGCTAGGATCATTTCCTATAGCTTGGTTTCTTGTTTAAACCCATGTGGCATGCATATTGGTTATTTTCCATGTTTAGGGTTTAAGCTTCATTCTTCATGTTTAAGCCATTGTAGGCATTGCATGTTGTTATTTTGTTGGTATTATGTTGTTTAGGACGTGTGGTTTGACAGGTTTTATAGGTTTTCGTCGTTACCCGGCAATTCCGGTCGCCCGGGAGGGAACCCACTTGCAAACATAACCCGTCCGTAACCCAGACGGTGTGATGGTCCTTCCAGGAACCGTCACATCCGTAACGGTCCATAGGGGACGCATTACGTCACTGTAACAGCCCTTTGGAGGCGCGTCACAGTGAGTGTAACGGTCAGGCTCCCGACCGTTACATTTCCGTTGAATTCCGTTGACCCATTGAGGCGGTTGGCCTGACGGCCTATCGGGCGGCCGTCAGGAGGTTGTAACGCGCCTGGGCGAGCGCGTTACACCGTTTTCTGAACGTTTAAAAACTGTTAGCGTTAATTTTGGTCTCGGGTGGACCTGGCGACCTGTCGGCCGGCCGTCAGGGTGATGTAACGCACCACCGTGAGTGTCTTACGTCCCGTTTGATCAGTTTGAGCTGGAGCTTCGGTGGCTGTAACGGCCAGGGGCGGACGCGTCACAACCGATGTAACACGCCCTTCCCCGACCGTCACACACCTGTAACTCGGTGGCAGCAGACCGCCACACGCCTGTTAGTTTCAAAAAGCTGTCGGCCTATTCTTTAATGCTTCCCGAAATGTTTATATGCCATGTTGAGTTATTTTATAATATAATGGCATGTTTGTGAATCCCAATATAGTAGCTTTACTTTCCTTGCAACGGAACCACTGTTGTAGCCCTGAGGTCTGTTGAGTGCCGACCCGCTTGGGGATAGCGGAGGGGTGTTCCCATTACACGGTTTTTAAGCTAGTACCATGGGCTCCCCGCCAATGGTAGCGTCCTACCAAGGGAGAAATCTAGCTAGAGGGCCTGGCTCAGGCGAGAGTCAGTGTGTGCACACGTAGTCAGAGGCTGTGGACTGACACTGACGAGTGTCACTCTGACTGGTCACTTGGTTTGGTACTGTTTACGCGCTCAGCTTGTCGTGTTACCGACTGCGAGTGCTTGAGACGCAGTGTAAGCCGTCAGTGGACGCATCTGATTTCTATTCCCGGTGGTTGTCCTGTTCCCTGTGGCTTGGATTAGTTGAGGCATATTCTACTGGTAGATTTAGTTTCAATATCTTAGACTTACTTGTTATTGGCATGTATTAGCTGTTATGTCTGTTTAGTTAGATTTTACAGCTTTATTATGATTAGTTATTCATGCCATTGCCGGTTATTTAATTCAATGCATGCTCTAATTGCCTTTATTTTTGCATGTATGCTTGTTTAGTGCGAGGTAGGGATCCGTGTGACCCCTACTGAGTCTGGCTGTGACTCACCCTTCTTCTTTCAGGTGAGCCGCGCCCGTCGTCTCCCGGTGTTTCCCGTGTGCCCGGAGACCGTGCCTAGCTGCCAGCAGTAGACAAGTTGCCTTGTTGGGCTCCCCTGTGTACTTTTGTCGGGGTATGCCCCGTGTAGTTGTACTTTTGGACTGCACTCTTGTGCCTCTGGACTAGTATATATATTTAGCACTTGTTTATATTAAATTGCTTCCGCTCTTCTGCTAAATTTTTAAATGTTGAATCTAATATGCGCGCTTGTGATTGCAATTCATTATGCATCCCCTCGACAAACTTCACTAACCCTTCAGGGGCCTCATCAGCCTCTTGGGTGGCTTCCCCAGTTCCTGGTATCGGTGTATCGATGTTATCGGTATATCGATATCCGGCGCTCTGGGTCGTCACAAGAATGGACCGCTACTGATAAAAATAATGCTTCTTTGAATGCCAAGGTAAAGTATCATCTGTGCTGTGGATTATCAAGGACGGAATTCAACCGAGTATCAGCATGCAAAACTGCTCAACAAATTTGGGTAAAACTGAAGGTCACCTACGAAGGAACTGATAAAGTGAAGGAGACTTGAATAGATATTCTCGTATCTCAATATGAGCAATTCAAGATGTTACCCATAGAAACTATGTCTTAGATGTACTGCCGATTTACCGACATCTTAAATGGACTAGTGGCACTTGACAAAGAATACTTATCTAAAGACATGGTAAGGAAGATTCTCAGATACTTGCCAAGCAGCTGGAGTCATGTTGTACCCAGACATTTTCCTAGAGAAAATAATTAGAAATAAGGGCTCGAGAATTTTCTCGAACACCTTCAAGACGTTATCTATCCAACCCCTTCTATGACATGCTAGGCTCCACCGACGGTCCTAGCTAGCTGGCCGCGACTCATGGTGACATCAACAATTGATGGGGGCCACCCCCGATCACCCAGCATGCGGTTTTGCCCGCCTTCAACTAAGCCACCCGGGCCAACCCGAGGGCGCCCTGAGAACAAGCCACGGCACGTGTGTTGACACTAAAAATATTCCTCAATTTTCCTAACTTCTACTTTTGCAGGTCTCAAGTTCTGATCAAGTGCTCCTATGTCGACAGAGAAGAAAAGAAAGAAAAGTAGAAAGAGAACGGTGGAAGCCGAACAAAAGATGAAAACCAAAGAAAAGAGAAGGTGTTCGGCTCCAACGAACAGCCATTAAAGCGAGACCCAGGAGTTCAGAAAAATGCTCGGGACCATCCCCGACCAAACAAGCAGAAGCTCGGACAACAAACACCAGTCGGTCGATTGGCCAACTTGCACAAAAGAAGAAAATAAACACAAATGGGCCTATATAAACCAAATGGGCCAAAGGATGCTAGAGATGGGTTGAAGGGGTCTTAAACCGGCGTGGCCCATGATGAACCAGTGGGGATGCCACTAGACCAACCGGTTGAATCTTAAGATGGCGCCCTCAATTTCGACGCGCAAAAGATTATCGTTGAGGCAATTTCAGCGCGCCAATCGTCACGCCGGATTAGCCGAAGGAGGAACTCAATCTATAAAAGCCTTCGCTTCGAGCAACGAAAAAACCCCAGAGATACTCCAAAAAAAAAGAGAAGGCGACGAGAGACCAAAAGAAAAGGTTGCCAGAGAAGAGAGAGAGCAGAGAAGGAAACTTCGAGAGGGGGCTTCGGGGAGACTTGGGAAGGAAGAAACAAGAGGGAAAGAAGAGTGCCAGGATCAAAGGTGGGTCTTCGTTCGTCAATGCCCAATCCGGGCTACAGTTCCCTTCCCCTACTGTCATCTCTCCCGTGAATCTCATGTAATTTTTTCTGGTTCGCCAGTTTTATAGCATGTATCGTTTCTTCTGAAGTTTAATAAAAGAACAGAAGTTTATCCTGATTACCGATCGTCGCTATTTGCGTTTTCTCTTTCTCTTTCTATATTTCTATTACGACCAGAGCATTCTCTGGACCGAACAAGTTACCCTATGGGGGGGGGGCGTGCCGCCTGAGTGGTTCCTTATCTAGTAATCCACCATAATTGGAGCCCTACTGGTTCCTGGGAGTTCGTCGGTTCTCGGACGTGACTCCTGAGGATCTCAAGGAAAAGGGCATATAAATTTAATTTCGCATCCGATCTCTACTTTCCGTGATTATGTCCGGTCTACTAGCTGCGAGTAGCTTGATTGTCACCTTAACCTCCCTTCTCTGCAGTCGCCGAATTGCCCCAGACATACGTCTGATTTCATGGCTTGATGCCCCGACTACGACGAGAGATTCATCCATGTCTATTGGATGTAGACTTCGGATGCTTACAAGGGATAAATAAATGCTTTCGGGGATTATTCCCTCTTTTTTTTTTCGGCACTCTGTTCCCCATTTCCGGCACTCTGCTTCCTGTTCTTTCTATGAATCACCATAGGGTCAAGGGTTATGCCCACTCATGGCATGCATCCCTATGGACCGCCAGAAGGTGAACATCAACAAGGCTTATGGCCCAACATTAAATCCACTGCCCTTAGGGGACTAGTGGTGACCATGGGTTGTGTGCCCCTCGTAGGCTAGGCCTCGGGGTTTCCTCCCTCACTGGTTGTCCCTTTCAATCATATCTTCGACTCGTGGAGTGTTGGTGCCCCTCGTAGGCTAGCCCTCAGGGTTTCCCTCCATTGAAGTCTGCCGGTCACCGTTTGGCACTCCCGGCTTTAAGGAGCGTACCTCAGATGCTGTGGGACTGTCTCCACTTCGCCCCCGCAACCCTCTGGGCATGGGGAGGTGCTGCCTAATTTTTGACTGAACACTTAGTCTGAATTGGATGAATTTTCAACTATAAGTCTACTTTGGACTCTGCTCGAGTAAGAACCTTGCATTAGTTCGGACTGGCCATGCCTGTAGGGCAATTGGGACCTGAATTAACTCTTTAATCTTTCTAATTAACATCAAAATTCCAAGAAATTCACTTAGCCTTTCATTTAAATCCAAATCAACCAGACCTGCCTTAATCCGACGCGCCCATAAACCGGCGCGCCATTTTCCGACGCGGTACCCCCGCGCCATTTTAGCCCTACACTCATAATCCATTTTAACCCCGTTGCTTTTCCCATTTGTCAATATATAATAAAAAAAAACCCAAAAGCGCACCGTTTTACCCATCCTATGAACCCCACGCCGTTTTACCCATTCTACTAACTCCCCCGCCGTTTTCATCACACTCACACCCATTTTCACATGTTATACACACCACCCGTATAACCATGCTAATCACCCATTAACACTTAATACCCCGCTAACATTTATATACACACACATAAAAGGGGGGAAAATCAACAATAAAATAAATAATACACTCTCATTCTAAAAAATGGGAAAAAATAAGAAAATGGTTAAAATAAATTAAATAAATAATAAAAAGGAAGATATAAATATTAATAATAATGAAAGTAATAATAATAATAAAAATAATAAAAGTAGCAATATAATAAACAAACAATGGCCAAATAAATGATAAAAAATAAAAAGTGGTAAATAAACAATAAAAATGATGAACGAATCAATAATTGTCAAACAAATACTAATAAAGGAAATAAAAGATGCGTGCATCCAATATAAAAATAATAATAAAACAAAACAAAAGAAACTAATAAAGAATAAATAAAGTGCATTCATGCATTTAAAATAATAACAAGAATAAATAAAGAATAATGAACATAACCGTGTCCACTCCGGAGCTCTCACCTCCTCTAGACCCCAGGCATGGGAATATTGATGACCCCTTGACAGGTCGTGTTTACACCTCGAGATTAATCCCATTATGGCCACGACATGACCTTGTCCTGGGCCGATAAGCCGTTGAATTCAATTCGTCTCGACCGGGTTTTAACCGCATCCCCTTAATTTTCAAATATCAAATTTACCATACCCTGGCATATATTATCCCGATGATACACGAGTCTGCCTGAATACGGTCATACTCGGCCCACCTCATGGGCCCATATGTATGCACCGTAATACTATATGCAGTCTCAAAATAAAAAGGGAATGACTAATCGACAGTCCTGCGAGTGACAGGGACTGCCAAAGTCTTCCCTAAATTTATAAATAAATGACCAAATAAGGAATAAACAATAATGCTAAATGCTACCACCTTGCATGCCTGCATGGTTTGACTCTCCGGTATATCGAATGGTGATTAGCGGAAAGTCGGGTTATGCCCGACCGGAGGCTTTCATTATGCGTGATGGTGGTCCTCGGACCTAAATTCTCCGCCCTGTACCGGGATCCGGCCTAATAAATAACTACTATTATACTGTGTGCTTGCGTGCAATCACATCTTTTATATATTCTACGGGCCCCATGGCCTCTTTATTTTGACGATTAATCAAGCGTTGTCCCTCTTTCAGAGGGGCGTAATTAACGCTGTAGCCTTTATGATATGACAGATTTTGGGTCCCGACACGATCACATATAATTGTCTGGTTAGTCAGACGGTGCGCATAATAAATTTGTCACTCAGTGACTGGCACGCCCTACGTAAATAAAACATTCAATAAATAAACCAAATAAATCAATAATAATAAAATTATTTTAATAAAAATTTCATTCCCACAATGTGGCACCCAGTAATGAGGCTAGGATTCACCCTCATAATGCCTCCCTTCAGCATTCCAAAGCCAAAGGAGTACCTTTCCCAGTCAACCACGGGCTTCGAAAGCCCTTAGCACGCCTATGCGGCCCGAGATCGCGTATCGAGAATTTTTTTTTAAAATTTCAAAGATTTTTTTAAAAGGCAATACCTACATGGAAAGACAAAGGAGAGCGATCACCCCTTTGAGAAGGAAAGGTGCGCTCCACCCCTGAGTGCCAAGTAGGGAAATATATTATAGCAAGCTAAGAAAAGAAGTACAAGGAGAGTTAAGGATGGAGCGTAGGGCATCCTATCTTATCAAGTCGATAGGGCCCTTTGACAACATATGGGAGCTCCTCCCAAGAAGTCCACAAGCAAAAAGAGGATGAGAAGCAACCTAGGCCTGCTAACATATCAGCCACTTGGTTGGCTTCTCTAAAAACATGACGAATGGAAACATGCATGGAGCTAAGCAAGGTCGACACCTCATACATAACAACTGTTAGGTGCCAAGGGCAGGAGGATCTGCTATTGGCGATCTGCACCACAAGGAGGGAATCCGTCTCAACGACTACGGAGTGGATGCCACGATCCCGACAACAAGATAGTCCATCTCGGAGAGCGAGGGCCTCGGTGTCCAAGCTAGAGTTGACGTGAGGGTAAGCTGCAGCAAACGTGAAGAGGAGGCGGCCAGAAGCGTCCGTAAGGGCGCCCCCAACTCCCCCTGCCCCCAAGCTGCGCTTAAAAGCGCCATCCACATTGAGCTTCAGCCGACCCGAAGGTGGGGAGAGCCAGTGGACCAGTCTAGGAGGTGGTTGCTGCACCACCTTGACCTCGATGGTGCGTATATTCCAGCCATTCTACAACAATCCAGGGCCGACCCACGGCTTGGACGGACTAGCCATATCATACGGCAGCCCTCCAACAAGTTGGGGCCACCCCCGACCCTCAGACACACGGCAATGAGCCGTTAACTTTCAGCTCCTGGGCCAACCAGGGGCTACCTATCAACCCGTCGTGCAACACGGCATACCTCACCAAGGTTGGGCCCACACGACCAAGATGCCTTCCCTCAGTTCCTACGGGCCGTCATTCTCATCCGGAGGCCAAATCTAAGGCCCACCGGCCAGCTACCCGAGCCGTTCGACAACTCGGAGTGTATCGATAATTTTCCCGAACACTTTACGAGTGGCAGCACCAACATCATGCAATTGACTCCCACGGGCCTATCCCAGCACCTCGGAGGCTCGAGTCCTTTAAAGGATAGGGCCAAATGACAGCGGAAGGCCCCTGGGGCCGCCCCCCATGACAACGGCTTGCCCTGGGGGGGAGTTCGCCCTAGGCGTGGCCGCGCCCAGGTGGGGGCGAACTCCCCCTGGGGTCCCTCCACCTAGCCCTGGTAGTCCCAGTGCAAGCCCATCCCGGTCTCAGTGTAATATCCTGGGCCCTTCGGATCCTTCTTCTTGGGTCCCAGATTTATTTTCTCGGAGAATTTATTCTCATTTTGTCCAAAATTATCTTTCAGACATAATTTCATGTTCGGATCCGTACATTTCGGATCAGTTTCGGAGGTCCCGGAACGTGTTCCGCGGTTTCCCATATTTTTCCCTGACAGGACCTACGGAACCCCGTAGCGGGCGAACCGAGTCGTTCACCTACTCAGGGATGGTACCATGGCGATCAGCGTGTTTCGAGGATCGCGGGGATATATTTTTCTATTTTTTCATATTTTTTAGAAAATATGGATTTTCTATATAACCCCAGTTCTTTTTCCTTTTCTTTTCTCCTTTCTCTTTCTTCTTCTTCTTCCTCCTTCTTCCTCCTTCGCCCGTGAGAGAACCGACGCCCCCTCTCTTTCTCCCTCCTCTTTCGGCGACAACGTAGCGTGCCCCTCCGACTGCAGACGGTGGTGGGCGACGATGAGGCGGCGGCGAGGTGATCGCGGCGGCTTGCATGGCTCGTGGGAAGCTCGGGAAGAACGAGGGTTTCAAGCGGGTTTTTGGCGATAGGCGGCAATCTGTCGCATTTCGGATGATTCCGAGGTAGAGTGACGATCCTTAGCTTGGCATTTATCTTTCCCGTGATTTCTAGGCTGAGGCGAGGTCGAGAGAGGGCTATTTTGAGCCGGGAAGGGAAAATCATGTTTTGGGGCTTGAGTGTCTGATCTAGCATTTTAATCTGCCATTTTGTGGTTTGTGGGCATCAAAAGATACATTGGGGGCTTGGGAATAAGTTTCCCTTTTGGTTCCCCTTCACCCGGGGGTGAATGGGGTGTGGAATGGCGATTTTGGGGTTTTTCCGCCGTTCTCGATTTTTTGGAAGTCTGGCGGTCCTTCCAGTGACCGCCACTTCCTTTTGGCGGTCCCCATACAACTTTTTTGGCGTCCCGTGTGTGGGCTGGGCCTGGCGGCCACACGATGAATCGCTAGAGCCCATGTGGCGGCCTATCCGCCGATCGCTAGCCGAGTTGGCTGGCGTGGCCTTCGAGGCATTTGACCATTGGAGGTTTTGGGGTCTGGCAGCCGAAGGTACGACCGCCTTATGCCCATTGGAGGCCCTATATAGGACCGTTTTCACCTCTGCAACCCAGAGGGTGGCGGTCTATACTGAGACCGCTACATCCTTGTGGCGGCCCAAAGGTGGACCGCCCGCAGTTTATGTCCAACCGGAATTATGTTTTGCCGATTCGAGTCCCAGGTGAGTGGACCTCGATCTACGTGCTGACCCGTGGTCTGACTGATGCTGGGCATCATGTGGGGGCCACATGTTAGGGTGCCGTGGGTCCCGGGAGGTGGTGTTTTCGGCTTGTGTCACCATAAGTTGGTGTCGGTACGAGGAGCCGCCCTTGTACTTTGTCTGGTTTAGACGTTATTTTTCGCTGACTATAGAGTCTCCTCCTTCAGTGACCACTAGTCGTAGCCTTCCGACACGCGAGTGGTCCCACCAGGGAGTGGTGGCGAGGCTATCCCAAGAGACGGTTTTTAGACTGGTTTCCGTTGGGCCCCACATCTTACAACCAGAGTCCGACTGAGGGAAAAACTAATCAGAGGGTCAGACCTGGGACGCATGGTCTGTGTGTGCACATGTGGTTGGGGGCGGTTGGACCCGCGCTGACGAGCACGACCCCAGCTAGTCACTTGTTCTGTGGTTACTAGCACGGTGTCCCCGTTCCACCAGGGATCGAGGGGGACACCCAAGGCGCGGTTTAAGTCATCAGTGGACGCATCTAGCCTTACTTCTAGTGGGTTGGTACTCCTGTCTTGTATGGTAGTGACTCTTGAGTTTTTGACGAGTTGTCTCGGTTTTTCATGCCATGCGTTCGGTACTAGACGTAGCAGAGCTTTTCCATTTATTTATCCTGTAGCTCTTCGTTCTACGTCCTGCTAGTGGTAGCTTGTAGTTACTTTCCACGTAGTTTCTCGGTTTACGAGGTGGGTACCGGATGATCCCTACCGAGCCTTTTGTTTTAAGGCTCATTCCCTGCGTGTTTTTCGCGTTTCAGGTGAGACGAGGCTTCAGAGGAGCACTTCCGAGGCTCCACGTGGTTCAGGTGCCCAGGATTAGTCGTCAGTTGCCAGTTGCCGGTTCTAGGGTATGCCCCGCGTAGTTGTACCTTTCTCTTTAGACTGTACTAGTTGCGGACTACTGTTATATTTTTAGACTGTTGTTATTATTTTGGATCATGCAATTTAATTAATGTCATTATTTATTTCCTACTTATTCTCTTTAACTCTGTAGTTCTATAATTATTTTAGATTCTTGTGTATCTCCACACCATCCCTTTTAACCCTTCCGAGTCTTCGGGCTCGTGGGTGGCGGTTCGAGATTCGGGTTATCGGGCCTTCCCGGTGTTCGGATCTCGGGTCGTTACAGCTGGTATCAGAGCACGGTTGTGGATATATATAAGAATTATAAATAATTATAGTGGTCCACTAGTTCACAATGATGATGTACAGTTGGCACTGGCTTAGGGCATCATGTGTTTTATTGATTTCGTTATTTTTCGTGTCTTCTATCTCTTTGCAGTAGGCGAGTATGGCGCCGAGGTGGATGACTCACTCTCAGCAGGGACATTCGACAGAGGAGCAGGAGGAGCAAAGCAGAGAGCCACCAGTTACCACCCTGGCAGGGGATGCAGTGAGAGTTCTGAGGGCCGAGGATTTCTTTCGGAGCATGTTTTAGTTCATGTCTCAGCAGTTTGGCGGTGATGCTGGTGAGGGCTCATCGTCCAGAGTCATGCTGTGAGGGACTTTTTGCAGTTTCACCCACCCTATTACGATGGCCAGCTAGATCCCGATGTGGCTAGGAGATGGCTTGATGAGATGGAGAGAGTGTTTAGTTCCATGAACTGTATTGAGGAGGATAAGGTGATGTTGGCCTGTAACCAGTTGCAGGGTACGGCTCAATATTGGTGGTCTTCAGAGTGGAAGACATCCTTTCAGTGTCGTTCGCTTCAGCAGATTGCGTGGCAGGACTTTGTGAGGGTCTTCGAGCGTACCTACTGCCCATCCTATGTTGGTACGCAGAAGATGCGTCAGTTTTTGGAGCTGGTTCAGGGTGACATGTTAGTGCTGCAGTACAGGGCTCGGTTTGTTGAGTTGGGCCGTTATGCTCCCCATATCATGGAGAATGAGGGGCTGAAGACTGAGTAGTTTATCCAAGGTTTGAGGCATGATCTGAGGCACATCTTGATGGCGAACACGGCTACCGATTTGGAGACAGCTTCCCGTGTGGCGGCATCGCTGGAGCTGGATATACAGAAGATCCGAGGACAGGTTGGTCAAGGGCAGTCCCAGTCAAGATGTAGCCAGCGGACGGATACCCAGCAGCATAGTACCTTTCAGCACACTACGGGTAGTTCAGGAGCATCGGCACCGGCAGCGTCAGTGACAGGATCTGCGTCTTTTGGCTCCAAGGTCAAGAAGTTTCTTAAGAAGGGTTTTGGTAAGAAGCGTAAGGATCAGAGGCAGGCGTCTTCGGGCAGTGTGCAGTAGTCGATTCCCTATCAGCGTCAGGGATCAGTGGGTGGATCGCGGGGATCGTGTCCCCGGTGTGGCGAGTCGTATCCAGACAGGCAGTGCACGACGCCGGTGATTTTTTTCAGGTGTGACCAACCAAGGCACATGGCGCATGACTATCCTCATAGGCTGCAGCAGCCGCAGTATCCTCCGCAGCAGCAGAGGCCGCAGCAGCAGCAGCAACAGGGACAGTATCTGGCACTACCCAGGTCAGCGAGTGTGGGGGGGCAGGCAGAGGTCCCAAGGCCAGATTACATACATGACCACGGCAGAGGCAGTGGCGTCGTAGCTCGTGGAAGGTACCGTTATGATTTTGGGTTGCGCAGCTCGAGTTTTGTTTGATTCTGGTGCGTCGCATTCGTTTATTTCGGAGGATTTCACGTTGAGTATTGAGGAGCCGGTGACCCAGTTGTCCTATGATTTGACAGTGGAGTTACCTTCTGGTGATTTTATGATCACCCCGTATTGTTTTGAAGAGGTTCCTGTGTAGGTGGAAAGGCGGAGTTTGCCGACCAGACTTTATGCGTTGTCACTTCAGGATTTTGATGTGATTTTGTGCATGGATTGGCTTGAGGCCCATCATGCCTTGGTGGATTGTGGCTCGAAGAAGGTTTATTTCTGGAAACTTCATGGACCTACCTTCTACTTCCAAGGTATTAGGCCTTCCTCTTCCCGCTTTCTTATTTCAGCTATTAGGGCTCGTCGTTTGCTTGATGCGGGTTGTCAGGGTTTTCTTGCTTCTGTGGTCATGGTGGACCAGTCGGAGCCGGATGTGTAGGACATTCCAGTGGTGTGCGAGTTTCCCGATGTTTTCCCCGAGGACCTACCAGGATTACCTCCCCAGCGGGAGATTGATTTTATGATCGATATTGTGCCTGGTACGGGACCTTTGTCAAAGGCTCCTTACCGTATGGCTCTCGCTGAGTTGGGAGAGTTGAGGGCGCAGTTGCAGGAGTTGCTCGCTAAGGGGTATATTCGTCCTAGTTTTTTCCCTTGGGGTGCACCAATGTTGTTTATGAAGAAGAAGGATGGTAGTCTGAGGTTGTGCATTGACTACCGGTAGCTGAATGAGGTGACCGTTAAGAACAAGTATCCGTTGCCACGGATTGATGATTTGTTCGACCAGCTTCAGTCTGCTCGAGTGTTCTTGCGGATTGATTTACGATCCGATTATTATCAGTTGCGGATTCGAGAGTCTGACATGGAGAAGACTACATTCAGCTCGAGATATGGGCATTATGAGTTTCTGGTGATGCCGTTTGGGCTCACCAATGCCTCCGCAACATTTATAGATTTGATGCAGAGGGTGTTCCGTCCCTACTTGGACCAGTTCATGGTCGTGTTTATGGACGACATCCTTGTTTATTCGCAGTCTGCAGAGGAGCATGCGTATCATTTGAGGGTGGTGTTGCAGACTTTGCGAGATCACCAGTTGTATGCTAAACTCAGCAAGTGTGAGTTTTGACTTCACGGGGTGCACTTTTTGGGGCACGTGATTTCTGGTGATGGTATTTCCGTAGATCCAACCATGGTCGAGGCAGTGATGCAATGGCCGAGGCCAAGGTCCGTGACGGAGATTTATAGTTTCTTGGGGCTTGTAGGTTATTATAGAAGATTCATTCAGGATTTCGCTCGTGTTGCATCCCCGATGACTAGATTTACACAGAAGGATGTATCATTTGTCTGGACTGATGAGTGTGAGCGGAGCTTTATGGAGCTTAGGAGGTTGCTCACCTCGGCACCGGTGTTGGTGTTGCCTTCTGGATCGAGAGATTTTATGGTGTGTACAGATGCTTCCGGGATTGGGTTGGGTGCTGTGCTGATGCAGCATGGTAGAGTTGTGGCGTATGCATCTCGGCAGTTGAAGCCACATGAGGAGAACTATCATACCCATGACCTTGAGTTAGCGGCTGTGATCTTTGCATTGAAGATTTGGAGGCATTATCTGTACGGTGAGAAGTTTGAGGTGTTCACATACCATCAGAGTTTGAGGTATGTGTTCACTCAGAAGGACCTTAACCTCAGGAAGAGGCGATTGATGGAGTATATGAAGGATTATGACTTCACCCTATCTTATCAGCCGGGCAGGATGAATGTCGTTGCCGTTGCCGTGAGTAGGAAGGTTGTCATTAGCGCCACGATGATGAGGAAGTGGAGGCTTTGGGAACAGGTGCCATCTGTGTCATTTAGACTCAAGGTTCCCCAAGAGTCGGGGTCAGCTGTTCTTGCGAGCTTGACTGTCACGCTAGCTATTTGTCGCCAGGTGACAGATGCTCAGCGTGCAGACCCTGAGTTGCCCCAGATTTTGGCTTTGGCTGATGTGGATTTCGGAGAGGACGGAGCTATGAGATTCCGTGGCAGGCTATACGTCCCGGCCGAAGAGCAGGTGAGGTGTGCGGTGTTACTAGAGGCTCATGGAAGTCGGTACACTGTACACCCGGGTGCGACGAAGATGTATCGAAACTTGAAGAGGCAGTTATGGTGGCCTGACATGAAGAGAGATATTGCCGAGTATGTGGCCCGATGCTTGACCTGTCAGCAGGTGAAGGCGGAGCATCAACGACCAGGAGGTACTCATCAGCCCTTGGAGGTTCCCGTGTGGAAATGGGACCACGTGACCACGTATTTTGTGGTGGGATTGCCGAGGACTCTGAGTGAACAAGATAGTATTTGGTTGCTGGTGGATAGGCTGACGAAGGTGGCTCGATTGTTATCGATTAAAGTCAGTTGGAGTGCCCAAGTTGGCTCGTCTCTATGTGGAGCGGATCGTACCTTTGCATGGGATTCCCATTTCCATTGTGTCAGATCGAGATCCGCGTTTCACTTCTGGATTCTGGAGGAGTTTCCAGCGAGCTCTTGGCACGGAGTTAGCGTTTAGCTCAGCATATCATCCTCCGTCTGATGGTCAGTCAGAGAGGACCATCCAGACGCTAGAAGACATGTTGAGATCCTGTTGCCTGGAATGGAAAGGGAGTTGGATTCACCATCTACCATTGGTGGAGTTTGCCTATAACAACAGCTATCATTCGAGCATTCGGATGGCTCCTTATGAGGCGTTGTACGGGCGACCGTGTCGGACTCCACTTGATTGGTCTGAGGTTGGTGAGCGTGTTGTGACGAGATCGGAGCTGGTGCAACAATGCATTGATGTGGTGCATCTGGTCCGTCAGATCATGTTGGCGGCGTAGAGTCGGCAGGAGAGCTATGTCGATCGGAGAAGGCAGCCACTCAGTTTCGCGGTCGGTGACCGAGTATTTTTGAAGGTTTCTCCCATGAAGGGAGTGATGCGATTTGGATAACGTGGGAAGTTGAATCCCAGCGATATTGGTCCTTTTTTCATCATGGAGCGCATTGGCGAGGTTGCTTACCGGTTGCAGCTACCTCCTGAGTTTACAATGGTGCATGATGTGTTCCATGTCTCGATGTTGAGCAAGTATATGTCCGATGATTCTCATGTGTTGGAGGATTCTGTTTGACCCGAGGTGACTGCCGATCTGTCTCTACCAGAATTCCCTATCCGTATTGAGGATCGGCGAGAGCAGCACCTGCGAAACAAGGTTATCCCTCTGGTTAAGGTGGTGTGGCAGCGACACTCTGGCGGTGAGGCTTCTTAGGAGCGTGAGGATGAGATGCGTCTGTAGTTCCCTTATCTGTTCGAGTAAGTCTCCTTTTTCTTCCACGATGCTTCATTTTAAATTTCGAGGACAAAATTTGTTTAAGGGGGGAGGCCTGTAATATCCCGGACCTTTCGGATCATTCTTCTTAGGTCCTGGATTTATTTTCTCGGAGAATTTGTTCTCATTTTCCCCGAAATTATCTTTCGGACATTTTTCGGGTTCGGATCCGTGCGTTTCGGATCAGTTTCAGAGGTCCCGGAACGTGTTCAACGATTTCCCGTATTTTTCCCTGATAGGACCTACGGAACCCCGTAGCGGGCGAACCGAGTCGTTCACCTACTCAGGGATGGTACCATGGCGATCAGCGTGTTCCGAGGATCGCGGGGGTATATTTTTCTATTTTTTCATATTTTTCAAAAAATCCAAATTTTCTATATAACCCAATTTCTTTTTCTTTTCTCCTTTCTCTTTCTTCTTCTTCTTCCTCCTTCTTCCTCCTTCGCCCGTGAGAGAACCGACGCCCCCTCTCTTTCTCTCTCCTCTTCCGACGACGACGCGGCGTGCCCCTTCGGCCGCAGACGGTGGTGGGCGACGGCGGCGGTGAGGTGATCACGGCGGCGTGCGTGGGTCGTGGGAAGCTCGGGAAGAACGAGGGTCTCAAGCAGGCTTTTGGCGATCGGCGGCGATCCGTCGCGTTTCGGACGATTCCGAGGTAGGGTGACGATCCTTAGCTTGGCATTTATCTTTCCCGTGATTTCTAGGCCGAGGCGAGGTCGAGAGAGGGCTATTTTGAGCCGGGAAGGGAAAATCATGTTTTGGGGCTTGAGTGGCCGATCTAGCGTTTTAATCCGCCATTTTGTGATTTGTGGGCATCAAAAGATGCATTGGGGGCTTGGGAACAAGTTTCCCTTTTGGTTCCCCTTCACCCGGGGGGGAATGGGACGTGGAATGGCGATCTTGGGGTTTTCCCACTGTTCTCAGTTTTCTGGAAGTCTGGCGGTCCTTCCAGTGACCGCCACTTCCTTTTGGTGGTCCCCATATGACCCTTTTTGGCGTCCCGTGTGTGGGCTGGGCCTGGCGGCCACACGATGAACCACCAGATACCATGTGGCGGCCTATCTGCCGACCACTAGCCGAGTTGACCGGCGTGGCCTTCGAGGCAGTTTGCTGTAACGACCCGAGAATCCGATTACCGGGAAGGCCCGATAACCCGAGACTCGCACCGCCACCCACGAGTCCGAAGACTCGGAAGGGTTAAGAGGATGGTGTGGAGACTACACAAGTGTGAATTGTGTTTTTCACATCAAAAATAAATAAGTAAGAGATAAATAAATAGTGAAATAAAGGGAATAAAGGGGAGCAAGAGATTGCTATTGGAGTGTGATCGCCAGAGGGGTTACCTCAAAAATAAAAGAAATTGATCGCGAATACCTGGTAAAAATAAGGATGCGGGATGAGTGTAGATTCCTTCCTCCTCCTTCTACCGGCCGGCCGATGAAGGGGGTTTTCCTCTTGATTACCCTTAAACAAAGAACAAACAATCAAAAGAGGAGGGATTAGCCAAGCGTGTGTGTAGTATCAATCCAAAAGAGTAATATGATGATGAAAGTGGAGCATAAAGTGTGCACCTTTTAGTTCTTTTAAAACCCCTAAGAAAATTAGGGAAGGAAAGAGATATGATGTAGAGCTAATGCAAACTAACTATGATGAACAATGATGAAGTAGCAAATTGATGCAAAGAACTCCCTACTGTTCCTGACAACAGTAAAGGGGAAACCAATTGATGCGGCTGATGCACTAGGAAGAAGAAGACCACTGCAGGAGCACAGATTCGTAAAGAAAAGGAGAGTAGAAAGGCTTCAGTGCACGGAGAAAACTGTTATTGCTAATCTCTCCTCTCTTCTGTTTTAGCCAACCTTCCTATCAAGCTTCTGCTAACCTCGCGCGAACTCGACCCAGGAGGCTATTTATAGGGTAGAAAACACAAATCTAATGGGATAAGAACTGGCAAGACCCTTCTACGGCAAGGTCTCTAGTTCCCTAATCGAGCAAGATGATCAAGCAGAGTAGGGACTCCCTAAGAAAGGGCAGTTCAAGCAGGACACAGAAGGGAAAGAGACGACCCACATCAAGGCGTTACTTGAAATTGATGACCTGAGTCAGGGCGTTAATTGAAATAACGACTGGCATAAAGACGTCAATTCTTGGATTTAATTTTAGTAAGAAAAACCTTCCTTATTTAAAAATTATAAAGAGACGCCTGTAGGCGAGACGTTAATTCAAAACACGACCCAGGGAGGGACGTTAATTTTTGATTTCAATTAGGGTAGGATACGTCAAATATCAGAAACTGACGCCTCTTGTTCCAGTCGTCCTTTCTTTGAAAAACGCCCTAGCTCAGGTCGCTATTTAAAACACGCCCCTCTTCGAGTCGTTAATTACAAAAATGCAAGAAAAATCATAAAAACCCACACAAAAATAGAAAAAAACTTTATATTATAGAAATATTGAAGTTCACTTTGGGGCGTTAACATAGTGACATGAGATTTGATCAACATAGTATCAATTTTGGCGTGTCTACAGCTGCCCCGCCTTGGCGTCTGCTTTGCAAGGGAGTGAGACGGAATGAGGCGAAAGTGCAATGAGCGGAGTGAAGTGGAACGAACTGATAAGTAGACGCCAAGGTGTGATGTGACACGCCTGTGACACTAGGCTTTTGAAATCTTTCCAAGATTCTGAGTGAAGCAACTTCGGGTGATTCCAAGGAAACATCGATTTGCTGGGTAAAGGAGACTAAACTAAACAAGTAAAATGTGCGCGTGGGCACGACAAGGAGGCACCATTGGAGAGCGTTTACCAGCCAACGTGGACGTGCTACAACCAAGGTGAATTTGCAAAAAATAAAGTGAATTGAGATGAAGACCCAGCAAAGAGGCATTTTCAAGGAACTAGCCTGAGCGGCTTCAGAGAAAATAAAGTACTCAATTTGGAGTGGAATATCTCATGTCAACTCAATCAAGAGCGAGTGACCTTCATTATTGCCATAATATGAAGATTTTCAGCATGAAGCTCAAAGTCCTATATGATGCATGCTGGGCTAAAAGAAAATAAAACAAACTAAAGATAGAAAATAATCAAGGATAATATTGTTAAGCCATCTAGATTCGGTCAAGAATTCAGATCTCTGAGCTGACACTAAGCCGTAGCCCGTTTGTCCACGCATCAATTCGGAAAGTGGAACCATCGTCCCAGACCTTTAATGACTCAACGGCCTATCCGTGTGATCAAGACTTACCTGGAATTATCACTATTTTTGATGAAGGGAAACTCAAATTCCAGGTTCATCAGAACCACAAGGTCCTTGATATGCTATAATAGCGTAAAATACCACATAGTAACAATGCTCACAGGAAGGAAATACAAGAGTGGGATGATGTTATTCCCATGAGTCACCCCTGCGTCTCGAAACCTGCACTCTTCTGCACTTGTAAAGTTCATTAGTTCTCTCAATTTAAAGCATGATATGATCATAAGTGCATAATCATGAGTAATCCCAATCAAAATATAGCACTTAAGTTCATTAAAACATAGGGAGGAACCAAATATGTAAACCCATAAAATAATGACTGGAGTTCATGGCGTCAAAAGAATAAAAGACGACCGACATGAGGGCGTTTAAAATATAAAAGACGTCTACCATCAAGGCGTTGATTCTTTTGGGATCTCAAGAAAGTGACGACCCGAACGTAGGCGTTAAATAAAACACGACTTTAGACAAGTCATCATTTCAACAAATGACGCCCCGGACACCGGCGTTAATTAACTGTGAATTCCGAACACCACGCTTCCGACTAGGAAACAGAAAGCAAAACCCAGTACTACTTGTAATCGTCTCTGCAGCTTCGAACGGGCATAAGATCCTTCGAACTTCTATAACAAGAAGGAATTTCCCTCAGCAAATCAACCAAATCCTTTGTTCTGTTACTTCTGCTTCTGATTTCACAGGTGTTGCTACACCTGCTTCGGCTTCTTTCTACAGACAGTCACTGAAATAACCTCAGAAGATGGAGAGAGCTATCAAGCGGCCAAAGATTTCTACTCCTAGGCTCTCAGAAATCAACGGACACCTTAGTAGCAGAATTGCATCGAACCAGGTATGTGAGTTTGAATTATTCTGCTATTCTTTCCCCTTTATCTTCACCACTCCCAACCTTCTTACCCTCTGTACTCTTCTCTTCTTTTCTTTTCTTTTTCCACAGGATTATCCAAATATTCCAGGAGCCAGGAGATATACTAAGAACAAGTGGCTCCCCCTTTTACTCTCCAAATTCAGTTCTGACATGAGAATTTTTATATCTAGACGGCACCTCCTAGGCCTAGTTACCCATGCCAAACATTATGACCAAATCCACTTAGATTGGGCAGCTATAGGAGCTCTAGTGGAGATATGGCACCCCTCTACTCACACCTTCCTATTCTCCACCTTTGAAGCTACCATCCTATTGGAAGAGTTAGAGATGATCTTAGGCTTGAAGAAGATGAAGCAAGGAGATGAGGAGAAGATGGCCATCATGCCAAGGCAAATCTCCTCACATGAATTGTTAACAAGCTTGATTCCTAGCCCAAACCTAGTGAACCAAATCAAAGCCACCAAAGGAATCAACCTCCTAAAACTTGCCTCATGGGTCTACAAACGATCCGACCAAGCTAAAGAAGATGAAGAAGTGGAGCGAGTAGCAAAGGCTTTCGTGGTGTGCTTGGCGGGAGCAATCTTATTCCCCTCCACGGAAGACTTCTTGGATGAATCCCAATTAAGCGCAATAATTAGCCTATGGGAAGGAGAGAGAGTGGGACCGGCGATATTAGCCTTCCTATATAGTGGGCTCACTTCGGCGGCAAAGGGGAGACCAATCTATGGATGCATGCTTGCACTATCAAGTTGGGTAGATCTCCACTTCAAGTTCGATCCATGTGAGGAGGCCCAACAACCCTCAAGGATATTCTCTAAAAGCCCACTCTCCTATATGACCGGCTCATTGGGGATAAGCAACAGGGTGATGAACCGGATCCCTCAAGTCAAAAAGAGGGCGGAATGGAGAGAACACCTCAAAGTAATGCCAAAGAACCTCTTCACATGCGCCCCGGAACTACTCAAAATGCAGGAACTCCGCGCACGATTCTCTCCCGGCACGGATCTTCAGCTCGTAGGTGCCACGGAATTTGTGCTATACAACTCTCACCGATGCCTTCCTCAACTTGGGCTCCCACGGCGGCTATTCGAGGACCCATCTCATCTTCCTCCTATCAAAACCAGAGACATCGGCAGCAATGAAGATGGAGAAGAGTGCACCACCATCCAAGCTCTGTGGAAAATTTGCAAGACTCATCAACCTGTGGAGAACTTGGAAGAAGACAGAGATCAATGGAAATCATATGTAATAGCTTTAAGGAACCTGAGGCCCAAAGTGGCTCATTAAGTGCATTGTAATCTCCTTCATTAAATAATCAATAATAACATTCAAATTGAGCCAATTACAATGTTTCTGATCAATTCTTCCAACAATCTGTGATTCTGCTCTGAATAACGACTTAGTTAATGCCGTCAATTCCCAAAGTGACGCCTCAGTATATGTCGTTTCTCATTAATCGGCTCTCAAAATTGACGCCTTCAGCAATAGGCGTTAACTGAATCACGACTTAAGACAAGGCGTTAATTTGATTCAAATTCTTAAAAAGTATTCGTTAAAGATCCAAGAGTAACGCCTTAGGGTGAGCCACGTCTTATGTAAACCACGTCTTCAGAAAGGTCGTTAATCAAAAAACAGTAATCATTATTCCCATCATGTCAATCAAGTCCCATTAAATGTCTCTGACGACGTCTGCCATTCCCCATGCGAAATGAAATAACGCCTCAAAGCACGTCGTTAACAATGGAAGAGACGCCCTTTGGTCCAGTCGTCTTTTTAACAAGACACGACTTCGACGGGGTCGTTAATTCGTTTTGACCATTCAACTTGCTTTCCCTCCTTTCTTCTTCTTCTTTTCGTTCATTTCTTTCTTCTTCTCTTCCTGCAACCCTAACCGAACCACACTCCATCTCACTCATTCTCTCACCCCCTATCTCTCTCCCCTCTACACCCTAGCCATGGAAGGTGGCGGACCTAAGCGGCAACGGGTGAGCGCCCCCGAGGTCGTGGACTTGGAGGGCGAACACGCCCATGTCGAGGGGGAGGCTCCTCCCGCGACGGCCAAGGAGGCACCGACGGTGGTGACCGGCGACGAGGGAGAACACAGCGACGACGAGGCCGTGGGAGATGAAGAAGATGAAAGAGCAGGGGACGAGGGAGGTGAGGATGATGATGAAGATGGAGAAGACGAGGAAGAGGAAGGAGAAGAAGAAGAAGAACAAGAAGGGAAGAAATTGAAGAAGAACAACCGGCGGCGGCCGTCGTCCCTCGCCCCGGCCAACTCCGGCGGCCACGGCAACCAAGGCCCCAACTCCGGGGAGAGCTATCGGGACCTAAACGACACAAGGTGGGCCCCAACCCTCATTTCCATTTTTTTATTTCATTTCTTCCATTTTTTTTCTTTTCCATAGCTCTCGGGAAGAAGAAAACCACGGACTCAGAAAGAAGACGCCCCCAGGGGTGTCGTGATTTAAGAAGAAGACGCCCAACCCTGGGTCGTCAATTCATTTTATTTTCTAAAAAAATAACTGATCTCCATGAGAACACGCCCTTCAACATGTCGTTAATTTGATTTACCATGTTTTAATCACCATGCTATTATTTTCATGCTTCTCAGTTTTTCCAATTATTTCTTTGATATTTACGCCTTGATCTATATCTCGCATGCTGTTTTTATTTTATTTTCAAAAAACCCTGGAAAACAACGCCCCCCATCGGGGCGTCAATTCAACAGATAACTACCATAGGGGTGGTCATCAATTTAAATAATTCCAGAATATATTTCTAGGCCCAAAAACTCATTTAAGAAAAACGTCCCATTCAGAGGCGTTACTTAAGCAAATGACGACCCAGGGACGGGCGTCAATTAAAAAACCTTTTGGGAATTTAGAAATTAATTTCAAAACCACGCCACCCACCGGGGCGTTTCTTAGATAAACAACGACCCTGGCTGGGTCGTTAATTCAACAGGCACATAGATTCATCAAAAACCCATTTAGAAATAACGCCACACTCAGGGGCATTAATCAAGCAAGCCACGACCCAAGGTTGGTCGTTAATTAAATCAAACAGCAAAAATCTCAACCAAGGCAATTAAACGAATTTGCACATGAAAATTAACACTCTTAAACAAAAATTCTTTCTTTTATGCATGCAGGGGTTGATGAGGACACGCATCTCATGGGTCCAGGTCCGGGCAGCATACCACGGCCTCCCCGAGTTTCAGAGAGCTAGGGTAGATGCCATGGGGTTCGGGGCTTTCCTTAGCATAGAGCCAGTCAGACCCGACCTAGCACTGATTCAGGTTTTGAGGGAGAGATGGGACAGGACTAGCGGGCATTTTTGATGCCGTGGGGTCACATGATCCCCACCCTAGAGGATGTGGCTAGGATCACAGGGCTGAGAGTAGATGGGGAGGCTGTGAGCGGGTTCACCTATCTGACTATACCGAGCTTACCCAGAGACTGCTAGGGTTAGAGATGGTCTACGAGACACTTAGCGAGTGCAGGACCGTCTTCCGTACCGACCTCACCACAGCTATGGGATTGGGGGATGCTAGGCAGAGACCCAGGGAGTCTTTAGAGCAGTTTTTGCAGAGGTTGATGGACGGGGCTAGGGCAGCCTATTGCCAGGACCCAGCCGACAGGGAGAGGGCAGACCGAGATTTGAGGAGGTTTCTATTCTTGATGCTCGGGAGGCTATTGCTTGGCACGAAGGGCGACGTCATCAACTGCCGATTCCTAGGGATACTCGAGGACTTGGAGGGAGTCGGCAGATACGCCTGGGGAGCGGCACTGCTGGCGCACATGATGGCCGACCTGTCCACGGGGACAGGACGAGAGACGACTATCAGTGGCTTCTCACCTTTTCTTCAGGTATGCATTTCTTTGTTTGAATGTTTGAATGTATATGCGTATGAATGTTTTGCTAATATGATGCATGGATGCAGGTTTGGAGCCACTTATACATTCCCATGGGGCGCGTCGACCTACGACCTGAAGGTGAGGGATCTTTCCCTCTGGCGCGACGCTGGCTGCCAGTAGTTTTCGGAGCCCCACTCTCTTACGAGCTATGGGTATTACGGAGAGAGTTCCGCGACTTCCCTCCTTCACTGGTATGCATAATACAATTTTTTCTTATTGTGTTTATGTTATAGAATGTGATATGATGGATGATAATGAATGTTTGTTTTGTGGATGCAGGTGCAGTGGAGACCCTATGAGGGGATGACCGACGAGGGCCAGCCGTGGGTCGTAGCGGGCCGACCTCGCTTTGAGCATGAGCTTTGGGTTCATTGCTTGAGCGAGATTGAGCCACTACGGCTTACGCTGGTGATGAGGACGCTCGACCTTCATCAAGAGTGGATAGAGGTTGGAGAGCCGCGAGGGATTGGAAAGAAGACACGCGGTCGCACCAAGGAGATCGACTGGAGAGTGCGGTTCGCGGACCAGTACGCGAACTGGCAGCGAGGCGGGACCCGAGTCACCTCACGGGTGATCGACAGCTCCAAGTACCTCCGGCGCTACTGGGAGGTTTACGCCGGCAGGCCCCAGATGAGGGTCCTAGGGGTATGTATGAATGCACTTATTCTTCAATTGAATGCGAATGCTTATGTATATCTATCATGCAACTGATGTGTAATGGATGCAGGATGCACGAGACATAGCAGCGATGGATGCACAGGCCCACCTACACAGCCTGGAGGCACAGCTGGCCACCACACGGGCATACCTTGAGACCTTGGTGAGTGTTTAATTTATTTGTATATGCAAATGAATTTTTTTGTCCTTGAATTATTGATGATTAGCCACTGACAATCTTAATGAATGCAGCGTGCCCAGCAGGGAGCAGCAGGGAGAGATACGGGAGAGGCCTCTAGCTCGAGAGGGCCTAGTGCAGAGGCGACTGCACTAGCGGAGCAGCTGGCGGGGGCAGTGGCACGGGCCGAGGCGGCAGAGCGCGACCTTGCCACACGGGTAAAACCAAAACTCAGACCTCATTCAATTATTGATTATTATCATTATGCTGATGAAAACTATGTTTTGCAGACTGAGGAGCTTCGAGCAGCTCTTACTTGCGTCTGCGAGGGACAGCAGGCGATGGCCGCACAGGTGAGTTTTACTTCTTTTCAGTCATGTGTTGCTTACTTCATGAATTATTGCATTAAAATGTGGAACTGATGATTTGTTTACCTGTTTACAGACCACTCAGTTACAGGCGGCACGTACCCAGGCTGCCCTGGCTGGGGCAGAGTTGGCGATCCGTGAGTAGCGCGTCACGGAGCTAGAGCTGTCCTTGAGGCGACGGGAGGAGCTGCCTCAGGACGAGGCAGAGCTGCGGGCTGCTCTTGAGCTGGAGCGGAGGGAGCGTGCTCGAGAGCGAGCAGAGCACCTGGCGGACCGTGACCGGCACCATGAGCAGCAGCAGACAGACTACGCCCGGTACCAGGAGCAGCAGCAGATAGACCGTGCCCGGTACCAGGAGTTGGTGGCAGCACGCGAGCGTGAGCTGGCAGACTTGAGGACCCAGCTAGCCGTTACCCAAGAGCGTCTATGAGCGTCTGAGGAGCGTCTACAGCGGGGGCGGGAGCGAGCGCGAGCTGTGGGGTACACCTTCACCAGCTCTACCTTTGTGGCGGGTTCCTCTCTTCGAGAGAGGAGAGAGGCAGGGGGCCAGGTTCGAGTTCCAGCTTCTTCACGGGGGCCCATGCCCCCTCCACCAGCGCCACCTCGGGATGGCGAGGATGAGGTAGAGAGCAGGAGAGAGGAGGGTGGAGGCGAAAGCTGAGAGAGACTTACTTGTACTCCTCCACCCTCACACCTGTACTCAGATATTTATGATGCATATATATATGAGATCAAAATTTTTGTTACCTGAGCACTTGTGTAATTGTGTACTTGTGATTGTGTACTTCGCTTCTTTTCCACGTTCTTGGCTTTTGCTTTTATTTTCCCCTATGCCTGCAGCTGTAGTTCACACTTAAACAAACAGGTTAATTCATCTGTTCGACTTGGCCCCTTGCTCAATAAGCAAGGGATGTCTTTACTTTGACCTTGATAGCGGGTCAAGGGGCCAAGCCTTTAATCAAATATGGTGAATGAAATAACCAATAAAGGGAGATGCATCACACAAGCACACATATGCAACCTATAACAAAAGATGCCCATGCAAACACACATCATGAAAGATAAACCACCATTTTTTTTCTTTCATTTTCTTTCCTCTCTTTTTTTTCTTTATTTTCCAAAAAAGACGCCTTAGACTAAGTCGTTATTCATATAGAAGGCGCCCTCAGCGACGGTCGTTAATTTTGAATTTTGTTGAAAAGACGACATATTTAAAGGTGTTATTTGATAAAAGACGACTTTGGCTCAGGCGTTAATTACATAAAAGGCGCCTCGCTCAGAGGCGTTAATTTTGCTATTTTCAGAATTAGGTTGACAAAGCTACTAAGGCACTTGGTCATACATGGTCGTCATTGAGGATTCATTGACCTTTCTTGATTAATTAAAAAGGAGTCGACGTGCTAGTGGTTAAACTTATACGCAAGATCTCGCACGGTGCAATCTCCTAAGTCAGTCTCGACCATCCTGCTGGCTTACGACTTACCACAAAGGAAGAGATGGAAGAAGATATAAGGAAGCCCATAAGGAATTCTGAAAAGCTCGAGGTAAAACCACCTCCCCCTACCCTATGCCTGTTGGGATTCGGTCTTTGGCATAGGGAAATTTTGCTGCCTTTTGCCTCTTTTATATTGCATGCATACGCCCAAGGTTTTCCTTGCAGGGACTTTGCCCTCTTGACATGCTTTTCTTTTCACGATTTGACTTTCACTTTGGAACTGATTTGTATTGATAAAAAAACCTAATTGTACTTGGGCTTTTGCGGCATTTTGTTCCCTTTTGGGCCCTGACTTCCACTTACTAAGGCGGCGGGTAGGCTTGGCGGGTCTACCCCGAGACCTTCCTTCCTCCCTTATGGGCCGAAGAGGGAAAGAATGGGTATTGTCCTCACCTTTAGTCAGGTTTTTGACTTTCCATCAGATTTTGCACCGCTTGAGTTCGAGGTTTAAGCGTGTAGTGTGTGTGGGTGTCGACCCCATTTTAGTTAACAAGATTGACTAATGAATACTGAAATTTGACCTTTCAGACCTTGCGTCCTTGTATGCCATGGCAACAAGAATATTATTTTTTTATGGCATTTTTTTTTGGAATTTTTGGAATTTTTGGAGATTTCTATTTTGTTTAGATTTTGGAAATTTTCTATTTTTTTTAGATTTTGGAAAGTTCTTTTATTATTATTTTTTTTTGATTTTAGATTAGGGGTAGTATTTCTTAAGGTACAGGCCGTTCCAAGGATGAGCCAACTCTTCTCCTTCAGCATTAATCAATTTATAAGCATTGCCAGGATAAACATCTTTTATAACAAATGGTCCTTCCCAGTTCGGTTGGAGTTTTGAACGGGGTCCGCCAGGTTTTACAAAGATTCTCTTGATTACCATCTCACCGACTTTGAATTTTCTCTCAATTACTTTCTTTTGATAAAAACATGAAAGCCTATTTTGATAAACGTGCGCATGCTCAGTGGTGACCAGACGCTTCTCATCTAGGAGTTCCAACTGGGCAATGAGTGAATCACGACGCTCATCAATAGAGAATTCCTTGCCCAATTGTACTCGCAGAGATGGAATGAGAATCTCATAAGGAGCTACCGCCTCCATTCCATAAGTAAGGGCGAAAGGGGTTTGCCCAGTGGGGGTACGAATAGAGGTGCGATAGGCCCAGAGAGCTTCAACTAGCTTGTCTGGCCAATCCGAAAATTTATTAGCCTCACACGTCTTTTTAACAATTTTAATCAAGGTTTTATTAGTTGCCTCTGCTTGGCCATTGCCCTGTGGATAATTGGGAGAAGAATGATGCAATGCAATGTTATACCTGTTGCAGAGATCCTTGAGCTCTTGAGAGATGAATTGAGGTCCATTGTCGGTGATGATGGTTCTTGGGATACCGAACCTTAAGATGATGTTCCTCATTATAAACTTGCAGACGGTCGACGCTTTGATCTCCACGAATGCTTCCGCTTCCGCCCACTTGGTGAAGTACTCCGTTGTCGTAAGGATGAATGACTTTTGCTTCGTAAGGAGGTTCGAATCACCAAGAGCTCCAATGATATCGAAAGCCCACATGGAGAAAGGCCATGGGGAGGACATAGGATGGAGTGAAGAAGCAGGATAATGAATCTTGTCGGCGTGCAGTTGGCACTTAACACACCTTCGAACATAGATGGAACAATCCTCTTCTAGAGTTGGCCAATAGAAGCCTAGCCTAAGGATCTTCTTAGCTAGCATCTGGCTGTTCACATGACCACCACACACTTCTGGATGCGCCTCTTCTACGACCTTCCAGGATTCATCATCGTCGAGGCATTTTAATAAAACACCCGTGAGCCCTCTTCTATAGAGCACACCTCCAACCAAAATATACCGTTGAGCCACTCTTCTGATTGCTTTCCTTTCTTCCACAGTGGCTTCTTCAGGATAGGACTGATCATTGCAATATCTGGCAATCTCAAAATACCAAGGTTTCTCCTCATCAGCCAATTCTTCTTCCCAATCTAACAACATGACCTCTTTGCCTTTAAGAGCTTCACTCCGCCTGACCTTCTCGAGCACCTTATCGCTAATGTCGAGGAAAGCACGATCCTTAATAGCTGGAGTGTCGTGCTGATGAATGAGAGGAACGTGAAAATCTCGTTGGGGAGGAAAGACTAAAGCAGAGGCCAAAGAGGCAAGAGCGTCAGCTAAGATGTTCTGGCTTCGAGAGACATGGACGAAGATCAACTTGGTGAAGAGTTTGGCATAAGCTGAAGCAAGTTCCTGGTAGGGCTTCAGTTTAGGATTGACAGTGCGGCACTTGACAAGCACCTTGCGTAGAATGAGTTGACTGTCACCCATGATTCGTAATTGGGTAACACCATATTTATGAGCGGTTTGAAGACCGGCCAAAAGGGCCTCATACTCAGCTATATTATTTGTGACAGGGAAAGTGAGCTGAGCAGCAAATGGGATGGTGACCCCTTCTGGTATTAAAAGAACCATGCCAATCCTTCTTCCTTGGGAATTTAGAGCTCCATCAAAATATAATGTCCACATAGGATCGTGGGGTTGATTAATGGACATTAGTTCTTCATCTGGAAACTCTGAATTGACAGGATCAAATCGAGGGAGAGGGTGATGAGCAAGATGTTCGGCGATGGCGTAACCTTTGATTACTTTCTGTTGAATGTAAGTGATGTCAAATTGAGAGAGAAAACTTTGTCAGCGTGCCAATCGGTCGGTAAGGATAGATTTTTCAAGAAGGAATTTAATCGGATTCATGCGAGCAATGAGGTGAACCTCGTTAGCTAAGAAATAATGTTTTAACTTCTGAACTACCCAGACTAAAGCAGCGCAAGTCTTCTCCATGACTGAGTACCTCTGCTCACAAGGGTTGAGAAGTTTAGACAAGTAGTATGCTGCCCTCTCCTTCCCTTCTTCATCCACTTGAGCTAGGACAGCACCTACAGAGTCATCCAGGACAGAAACATAGAGGATAAGTGGTTTGCCCGGAATTGGCGGCCTCAGGACAGGAGGATTGGCCAGATAATCCTTCAATCCGTGAAAAGTTGCCTGACACTTGTCATCTCAATTAAACTTGACCCCCGGCTTAGTAAGCTCGTAAAACGGCCTGCATCTCTGTGAGTGCTGGGAGACGAAGCGGCGAATAAATTGTAACATCCCGATTAATACTCGAACTTCATTCAAATTCTTGGGAGGATGCATATCTCTGATGGCCTTTGCTTTATTGGGATCAACTTCAATTCCTCTTTTGCTGACAATAAACCCAAGCAACTTTCCTGATGAAACACCAAATACGCACTTTTTGGGGTTCATTTTCAACTGATACTCTCGTGATCTTTGCAAGACTTTAGCTAAAACCCCAGGATGCTCAATCCTTGTTCTTGACTTTACCACCAGGTCATCCACATACACCTCAATATAAATATGAATCATATCATGAAAAATGGCCATCATAGCCCTCTGATAGGTGGCTCCAGCATTCTTGAGTCCAAAAGGCATGACCACATAGCAATATGTACCCCATGGTGTAGTGAACGATGTTTTCTCTTGGTCTTCTTCAGCCAGGCGAATTTGATTATAACCCGAAAAACCATCCATAAAGGAGAGAGTTTCAAATCCTGCCGTATTATCAATCAAAACATCAATATGAGGGAGGGGGAAGTCATCTTTAGGACACGCACGGTTGAGGTCCCGAAAGTCTATATAAATCCGAACCTTTCCATCTTTCTTCATGACCGGGACGATGTTAGCCACCCAGTTCGGATAGAGGACAACTCTAAAAAATCTAGCCTTATGAAGCTTGTCGACCTCTTCTTTCATCTTTGAAGCCATGTTAGGGTGGAAACGTCTCAACCGTTGTTTGATCGGGACAGACCCTGGCTTAAGTGTAAGCCGATGTTCAACGAGCGCAGGGTCTAATCCAGGCATATCTTCATAACTCCACGCAAACGTGTCCTTGTATTCTTGAAGTACCGAAATAAGCGCCTCCTCTTCGGCAGGCGGAAAATTCTTGCTGATGAGGACAATCCTAGGGTCTTCTTCCGTACCCAGATTTATTTCCTTGGTAGGCTCTTCTACTGAGGCTGATGGTTCGTCAAATCTTCTCATGCCACTAGGAAGGGCATCAGCCTCGTCCTCATATTCTTCATAACTTTCATCCCCCTCTTCAACAGGGTCTTCATCATTCATAATCTCATAGACACCAAATCCCTCACAAGGAGCACAAGTATCCTCATATTCTAACTCTCGCAGGATAATCGGATTCTCTAGAAATTCGGGGAGGGTTGAGCATGCCCGGCATCTTCTAGCCAATTCTAACAAGAATCTACGGGGAATCTGCTTACCCTTGGATTTCTTATATGAAACTACCCCATGGATTTTATTATTAGAAGAAGAAGAGCAACTAGCTTGATCATTAGAAGAAGAAAAGGGAGGGGGTGAAAAAGTAGATACATGAGGGGATACAGATGAGGACCCCTCGCAGGAGGAGTGGAAAATGTTGATCAATGAATCTTGGAAGAGCGGTCCCTGGGTCGGGACACCCTCAGGAAGGAGATAGGAGGTCTCCTCAAAAGAGATGGAGGATGAAAAAGTTGGAATTTTGGCATTTTTTTTCATTTTTATTTTTATCTTCATTTTTATTTTCCTTTTCAAGAAGAAAGCAGTGTGAAGGGAGAATAGAAGGAGGAGTGGAGATTGAAAGATTGGAGAAAGATCGAATCAAGGACGACCCACGCGGGGGTGTGATGGAGAGTTTGGAAAATTACTCGAGGAGCAAGGTTGGAACGGGAGGAGAAATTTGTAGTGAATTTGGAGACAAGCTGATCATGATCGGAGGCGGTCTCGGCACGTGAGAAAACAGTTGACCATACAAGGAGGAAAGAAGTGACGGATGCATGGAAGTGAGGGAGAAAAGGCCGGCCCACAGCCTGTCTGTCGTGAAACCTTCTTCATAGGGCACATCAGGCTCTCTAGTGTCTGTATAACTGCTCAATAGCTGCCTCTTGTCTGTTATCACAACAGGCTTTTCAATCAACTCGTGGATCGGTGGTGGCCATTCCGGATCTGTCGGCATGAAGAGACGGCTCAAAGCAATAGTAATGTCACTCATGTCAAACCATCTATACCAGTCACACTCTGGATCATCCATTTTCCTCCTCTTATCAGGCCTTAAAGATTCCAGGGCTTTGTATCTGGCCAATGGAGCAATATGACGAGCAAACTGTCTAGCATGAACATCTTGACAGTCTAACATGGAAGTGATTATTGTAGTCTGCTCATTATTTTGGACGCCACCTTTAATAAAATGTGTCTGTAATGTCCATGTAAGCGGTTGGCGATCCATCTTCAGAGTGGATGTCATGACTGCCCATGGTTCATTTTCATCTTTGCTCAGCCCTTTGTAGCCTAGACCGCCTCGTGCAATCAATTTCTGTGACTTGACAGGCCTAGTTTTGCCCTGACAATTGACACCCAGGCCTTTGCCGACCTGGTACCCCATCTTCATCAAAATATTCCATCCCGGGGTGTTCATTGTGTTCTTCTTCTTCTTCCCCTTGGAAGTTAGGGGTGTCATGGCAACTGTTGTAACTGTCTCGGGTGGCATCGGCCGTGGGTGAAGGATATCCAGCACTGATAGCAACGGTTTGTTGGAAGGCCAAATAGAAGGAACTGACGTTTCTAGGTGTATGTCTTCATCAGGCAGGATCGGCATGCTAGTCACTTTGATAATGCGGCCCTTGTGTGGAAACTTGAGGCATTGATGATTTGTAGAGGGCACTGCATCTAACTGTTGAATATAGGGGCGACCCAAGATGCCATTGAATGTTGGATCCATATCCAAAATGTGAAAATCGACTGTGATTGTTGCTGGACCCAAACTAACCTTTAATGTTATCATGCACAAAGGAGGCTTCTTAGTATTGTCGTATGCTATGACTATTATGGTAGATGGCCGAATCTGATTTTTTGGAATGCCGCACATCCTCAAAGTGCTTGGCGGCAATACATTGATGGATGCCCCAGTGTCCACCAAGCATTGCTTTACTGCCACCTTATTGATATCCACTGTGATGCATAAAGCATACTTTCTTGCTGGTTGAGGTGCCAGTTCATGTTCATAAAAAGTAATTGCCGGCTGACTGCTAGCGGGCGTCAAGACTGTGGTTATCTGCTCGGCAGGGATGTCTTCATTGACCATAACTTTATGTAAATATTCCTTTAAAGCCAATTGATGAGTGGTTGACCTCTTAATCAATTCTAGAATAGAGATTCTTGCTGGAGTTCGGTCAATATGCTTCAGTAAATCATATTGAGTGCCTGGCACGGACTCTTGCTCCTGTTCTTGTTCATTTGGCCCCTGTGCGGGCTCCTGCTCTCTCTGGGGAAAGATGCGTTGGAACATCCGTCCACTGCGGAGCGGTGCTATGGTTTGGCGCACCTCTGTCGGGATAAGGATGGGGGGAGTATTGGAAGAACAAGAAGGGGCGTTAGCATTGAGAACTGGTAGAGGAGTGTTTGAAAAAGAAGCCCCCGTAGGGGGTATTGGTGAAGGGTTCAAAAGAGAAGCACCCGTAGGAGGCATAGGGGTGGAAGGGGGTGTTGGAGTGTGGGAAGGGCTAGCGGGTTGAACAAGGAGAGGTCGGGGTATAAATGGTGGTTGAACTGATGGTGGAGGTGTCCTTGCCGGTGGAGGAGTGATGGTAGTGGATGTAACCGGTGCTGGTGACGGGCGAATGAGGAGTGGCCTAGATGGTGACGGTGAAGGGTTGGTGGCGGATGATGGAGTTTGCTGCGTCGGAGGCTGTGGTCGTGGTGGACGGGTAAGGAGAGACTGGGTTGGCAAGGATGAGGAATTAGTGGGGACAGATGGGTTAACGGGGCGCAAAAGGGGGCGACTTAATTGAGGGGTAGAAGAAGAAGGAAGCGTGCGCAAGAGGCGCGGAGGTTGATTTGAATTATGATTGAATGCCCCGACAGAGGCATTTTCTTCGTGCCATCCCTGCCCTCTCTCTACTTCATGGAGAGACGTGACTGGGTTCACATGCTAATTTGCTGGGTGCTCCGGCAATGGGTTGTGGACAATCCCCATATCTTGCTGAGGTGCTGGAGCTTGCTGTTGTACTGGTGGAGCTGGTTGCTGCGGCTGCTGAGCCTGCTGTTGCCGAGGAGGCCTTCTTACTTTCATAGCGGTGATGAACTGTCTCATCTCGTCCCAATTAATACCGCCCTGGTCATTTAAATCATAGATGTAGTCCTTGAAGTGAAAGCAATGGTCAATATTGTGACCAGGGGAGCGGTGGAAAACACAATAGCGAGACGTGTCAACGTTAGTGGGCCACGCTGCTCTTTTTTTTGGTAACATGAGCAGATTAGCAGCCATCAGGGCATTAAATATATATGGGAGACTTTCTGGTAATGGCGGATAATGGGCCCTTTTGGGGCCAAGTGGTCTCCTTTGCTGTTGTTGTTGCGGGCCATAGTTGGTGGGTGGCGGTACTTGGTGGTACTGTTGCGGAGCTGAGGGATCTGCATGTGGCGTTTGGTTTTGTGGAGGAGCAAGGGAAGGTTGAGGGGCGTGTTGTGTCCCTGAGGTCATTTGAGTCATTCTGTGGTCACATGGGTCATTCGGCATCATTCTATAGTCATATGAGTTTTGTGTATTCTTGGTTTTGATAATGGCTTAACACTATTAGTCATTGTTATTTTCCACGCTCTTATGACTGACATATGTGATATTTTGTTCATGACAGATATGCACATGAAAACTCAATGTTGCGCCCTCGCACGCGGATCGACCTACGCGGTCAGGTCGCGGGGATCGACCTACCCGGTCAGGTCGCGGGGGTCAAGGGGGCAACGCCCCTTGCGGGGGTTTCCGGGGGCGGAGCCCCCGGAACAAAAATTAGCTTGAATACTCAGTAATAAAACTTCAAGACAATCAAGGTCGATGCCACAGACATGAACGGGCGGCTAATGGACTCAAGCGATGGCGTTGGTGCGGCCAACGGACCAACCCGGGCTGACCCGGGCCCTGCCCAGCTGGCGGTCGACCGCCAGCACAGGGGCGGTCGACCGCCCCAGCCAGGGATCCCCCGGCTGCAGGTCTGCCTGCTGCCGGTCGACCGCCAGCCAGTGGCGGTCGACCGGAATTCCCAGGGGCCATTCATCTACAGCATTTTACAGTGGCGGTCGACCGCCAGGAGCTGCCGGTCGACCGCCAGCCCCGAGCCTTCATTTTTGACTTTGTTTCCAACTTCGAAAAGAGCCATTCAACCTTGATTTGTTTAATCTTAAAGTCACCTAATCACCCACAAATTGTGGATCTGGTCTAAGGCTTGTCAAGAACCATTCAAGGTCTATAAAACCAATACAAGAGGGTTGGAAACCCTAAGGCTTCAAGAGGGTTACAAGAGAGGCTGCTAGAGTGTGTTCAAGGGAGAGGAATTCGGAGCACTGTAGCAGTGAACAGTACTCCGTGAAGAAGGTCTTCATCCTCAAGTGTTCAAGCTCTTCAAGTGGGGATCAAGATCAAGGCCAAGAGAAGAGAAAGCTGCATCCTCCATCCTCTTCATCATCTCAAGGGGATCCATTGAAGCTCACTATCAAGGGAAATCATCTTCATCCATTCAAGTTCTTTCAAGTTCATCCAAGGTGATATTTCAAGCATTCAAACTCCTAGAAGCTAAAGAAGCAATCAAGATTCAAGGTAGCTTCATCATCTCCTTCATTCATTCAAAGAAATTCAAAGAGAAGATCAAGAGAGAAGAATTGAAGGAAGAGGTACTGTTCACGTGAACAGTACTCCGTGAAGAACATTCATCCAATCAAGGGTGAATCAAGAAGATTGAGTTGAAGCCAAGAGGATCCTTGTTGCTGATCAACATTTCATACAAGGGCCAATTCATTTCTACTCATAACTCAATCTCTTGTCTTAGTTCATTCACATTTGTTTTCCTTTCAATATTGTTAAACATTGAAGTTGAGATTCGTCCCTACCGTTGGTTAGTAGGAAGGCAATCGGAGGTGTTTCCGATCTGCGGTGTTGACGTCCCTACCGTTGGTTAGTAGGAAGGCAATCGGTAGTTTCCGATTTGCGGGTTGGTGCGCTGCACAAGAGAAGCCTCACCGGATTTTGGTGAGGGGTGGACGTAGGGCTGAGGATTCAGTCCGAACCAGCTTAAAAATCCTGTCTAGTGTGGTTTGCTTGTGTGATTGATTCGTTCTAGATGCATGCTTAGGATCGAATTATTATATATCTTGCTTATCTTGCTAAGTGAATCATAGCATTCTTGGAAGCTAGTTTCTATTCCGTTGCAATTCATTTTAACTAGCTGTTTAGAGGGCCGCATTGCGAAAAGTGGGGCTGATCTATTCACCCCTCCCCTCTAGATCCGCTGTCCACTACACAACAGGGCGAATTGGTGTTGTGGGGGTGAGTTGAAGAGGGTGTTTTGTTGTGGAGGTGGCGGAGGTCGTGGGTTAGATTGGCGAAAAGGTGTGGGGTTGCCGACCGCGCTAACCTGCTCATTGATGATGGTACCCTCAGTCGTGGGCCCGCTATTGTTGACATTTGTATTTTTCTTAACCAACCGTGGTTTCGGTTCGAACATGCCCATGATGGGCGAATCCTTTATCTGAGTTTGAATATATCGAGCTCTTTCATAGAGCTCCTCCATGGTTGTAATGCCCTGGGTTTTTCGGATCCTCATTCGTGGGTCCCAGATCTGGTTTCTCAGAGCGTCCAACTCCGTTATGTCTAAAATTTCATTTCGGACATCTTTCGTGTTCGGATCGGCGCGATCCGGAGTCGTTTCGGAGGCCCGGAGGCGTTCCGTGGCTTTTTCCGCGTGTGTTTTCCGATTCCCGGCGTGGGTTTCGGCTTTCCCTTCGGAACCTCGTTGCGGGTGAACCGGGCCGTTCACCAGGGCGCGAGTGGTACCGTTACGATCGGTGCGTCCCGAGGATCGCGAAAGTGTGATTTTCTATTTTTCGGGATTTTTTCGAATTTCTAGATTTTCCTATATATTAACCCACCCTCTCTCTCCCCTCTCATTTCTCTCTTCTCTCCCTCTCTCTTCTCATGCTCTCTCCTCTCTCCCTCCGAGGGCCGACGGGGCGGAGTACGGGCGAGGTGGGGACGGCGCGGGTGAGGCACGGGCGAGGATGGATGAGGATCGAGGCGGTGGAGGCGCGTGGAAGCTCGGCCGTGAGTTCGTGGAACGGCGAGGCTTCAACGGCGTTTTCTTCGTGGATCGGCGTCCACGGTGCGCGTAATCTTCGGTGAAGGTAGGGTGATGGACCCTCAGCCCGTGTACTTCTTTTCCCGCAAGTTTCGTAGGCCGTGGTGAGCCGAGCGGGCTAAACGGGGCGTTTTGGGGAAAATGTGTGTTTTTGGGGTGTGAGCCGGATCTCCCGTTTTATGGTGTTTTTGGGCGATCCAGGGGTTTAGATGCATGCCTAGGGGCTTGGGGAAGGTTTCCCCTTTTGTTTCCCCTTCACCTGGGGGTGAACGGGGCGTGGCATGGCTTTTCCCACGGTTTCTACCGTTTCCGGGCGCGGACTGAGAACGCGCTATACTCCAGTAGCGCGTTCTTGAAGGTCGCGCTGCCCCGATAGGGCGCGTTCATCGGAGAAGATGAACAGTAAGGCGGTTCGGGTCGCGCCTTACGGCCCCAGCGCGTTTTGGTTGTCGCGCTATAGGATCATAGCGGGACTTGGCCTGGTCGCGCTATGGTCATGTAGCGCGTTCGTGTTGAACGCGCTAGGAGCGTATAGCGCGTTCTGGCTGAACGCGCTATGCACATGTAGCGCGTTCTTGGAGGGACCAGACGGGCTGCCCGGGGCGGGTGGTCTGCGGCTGATCGTGCTCCTCGCGGGCCGTGTGTGCCTTGGACACCCAGTGGAGTTCCGTGACCGTGTTTTGGGGTGTTTGGAGGTTCTGCTTACCTCATTTTGCGTGTCGTGCGCTTAAGGGTCCAGGTGACCTTTTAGCGTCCGATTGTGTTGTGTTGGTCTCCGGTCGACCCGGTTGGGACCCAGTGGTCGACCAACGGCCTTGTGAGTATCCCGGACACCCCATGGGTTCTGTGTCTGTGTTTTTGGGGTGTCAGGAGGAACCGTGTTACCTCGTTTAGCGTACCCATAGGGTTGAGAGTCCGGGTGACTTCTCGCGTGTTGGGCTTCGTGTTACGCTCGATCGAGTCACCGTGTACCGGTGTGCGTGCGGTGGGGTCTTGCCCGCATGTTGTGGGTTTCTTTGGAAGGCGATTCCCGTGTGGGCCATGTGTTTGGCCTTGTGTGCCAAGAAGTCCGTGCGAGACGTGCTCCTTGTCTTGGCAGGGTGGTTGCCTGTGAGAAGTTGTGCCCATTCCCTTGTTGTGTGAGGGTGTGCTGGAGCTTTTCCGGAAGGACGAGTGCCGGTTGGGCGGTGTTTTGCTTTCTCGGCTGTGCGCGCGGATCAGGGTGCGCAGCGGGAGCATGGTGGGCTTGTAACCCACTGGTTCAGGATCGTAGCGTTGGTTGCTACGGGCGGATTCCTGAGTTCACGTTGAGCATCGGAGGATTGGTTCCTCGGTGTGAAACGTGTTGTTGCCGTGCCGTCGCTCGAGGTATTATGGTTGTTGGCACTGGCAAGTTGGAGTGTTGGGAAAAGTGCTGGCTAGCGCGCCGCATGAGTACCATGTTCCTGTGATGGGAGCCGTGTCAGGCGTCGGTGTTAGACCTGGATGAGGTTGTTGAGGATGTCGCCTGACGGAGGTCGAGGATGTGTTGGTCAGAGTCGGTGGCTTGGCACCCGACTTGTGTTCCCAGTCGTGTCCTCAGATGAGATCGTCTTTCGAGGAAGTGATCTCTGGCAGGTTGAGGGTTCCCGTTGGTTCTACGGTCTTGTCGGATTGTGACGGTAAGATGTTAGTTGCTTTGGGACCCGTGAGCTCTGTTTAGGTGGTGTCCCGTGGCTCTGTGGTAAGGGCGGATTCGGGATTGGCAGGTGTCCACTGGGATTGATCGAAGGATTTGATGAGACCAGATGGAAGTGTGACGCCTTAGGGCGGGGGCCTCCTGTGAGGTTGGCGTCGGCTTGGTGGTCCCTGATAGGACATTGATGTCGCAAGGTTATCCCTGGTTTGGTGACTAGCATGGGGTGGTTCCCTATAAGTCCGAGTCCCGTGAGGTGATGATTGAAGACACCAGGATCCGTCATTTGGTTTCATCGTGCTCCCCGAGAGGGTCGAGTTGGAGCGATGTTCGAGCTCGGATGCGGTGTCCGAGAGGAGTGCAGCTCGAGATGTGGCATCAGTCCGTGTGGGAGTCGACGGATGGCTTGCTGAGGTTTGGAATGTTTCTGATGGGGACATCACCTCCCATGCCCACGTTTACCGTTCGTCTCCTCACCCCGGTTGCATCCGGCATGGTTTAGTCATTTAATTTTGAGTCCTATGTAATTTTATTTGAGTCATTTGATGTATTTTCCCTTTTATTTGAGTCATGTTCCTAGGTCTTGCATTTATTTTCCTAAGTTTGAGTGTCATTAGATTGTGTAATGTGCTATTGGGCCCAATTCTTCGGGCTTGGCCCATGAGCCCCCCTACCCCTTCGGTTATTTGTTATTGAGTCTTTTGTAAGGGACTTTTGTAGAAATGTGGGTTTCCTATATATAGGAGCACATTCCCCCCATTTCAACTTAATGAATAAATAAATGAAAAATGCCATTTGAGTATCCAAATCTTTGTTTAGTGGAGTGATTCCAACATTTTTTGGGTGAGAAACCCTAGGGGAGAGATTCCCCACCCTTCCCTCTCCTAATCCCTCTTTTTCACTCCACTTTCTCTCTCCGCAACACCCAATTTTGAATTTTCTTCTCTCTCCTCCTTTCCCAACCACCTCAACCCCCACCTACCATCATTAAAGCCCTCCACTTCCCCATGGCCTCCATTACTCCACCCCCCTAGTCCCAAGGAGATCCCTCACCATTCCAACACCATCCTCCACATTCCAACACCACTTTCCCCATTCCAACATAATCAACCCCTTCCCCACACAACCCCACAACTTCCAAAGCATATTTGAATTTGAAATCCACCCTTCCCTCCACTCACTTGTGCCCCCCCTCACCTTCTCCTCTCACCCACCTTCCCAAATTCGTAGCTCCTCCTCCCACCACCTGTTAGACCCCCTTCCAGACCCCATTCTTCCCTTCCCCCACCTTAAAACACCCCCTCCTAGACCCCCTCACAGCCCGGGCTTTCCCCACACTCATCCACCCCCATTTTCCCTCCCATATACCCCATTTCCCCCCATCATCATCAACCTACAGCTCTCAACTGAAGATCTACAGCAGAGCAGCAGCTTGCAGTGGCCACCACGATCACCTCCGGATGAGTTTGAAGACCCCAGAGCCATCTTCGGAAGCGTCTGCCAGTCGCCTTCGTAACCGAAGTGGTTTCGTCTTCTTTCGATCTCCGAGCCATCCTGGAGGTCCATTCTTCCACAGCTGCGCGGTTCTGCCTCGGCTAAGGACCTGAACCAGTTTAGAAGCTCTGCCACGACGGACCCTGAAGGAATCAGTCTTCAAGTTCTTCTTCAAAGTTCCTCTTTGGCCTGTCTAGTTTCAGATTCAAGAAGCGGAAGTTCATTCAACATCCAGGAGCAGAAGTTACCAATTTTCTCCCCCAAACGCGCGGTTCTGCCTTCTACAGTCTGCACCGACCCCTCCTCACTCTTCTGATTCCACAGATTGTCTCCGACCTCTTCTGGTGTCGCCGTTTCTTTTGCTGCAAAGAGGACTCACCCACGGTTATAACGGCACTGACGACATCAAATTTGGAGTTCAGGAGCGGCCAGGACAGCCTCTGCATCCTACTATTGGTGACATGCCCCTGCTAGTCCGAGAAACAGAGGCCCTATTCAAGCTCCTGCCCCGACCAGCAACGACTCCAGAAGAAATTAATAAAATTCTGAGGCATTCCCCTTCCAGCTACAAAGGTTTTCCCTCTGGTTTCGTCATCAAAAAAATTCCTGATCAAGATCTACAGCAGCAACACCGACTCTCTATCCCGGCTCACAGATAGCAAGCAGATTCGGCGTCCACACTTATTCCTCGTTCTTTGCTTTAGTTTCCCCACCCCGCTTGACCGGCTGAAGGTCCCTCCCTGTGTGGAGGTAGTATTGATTGTAATTTCTATTAACCCCCACCCCAAGATCCCCCTCCTACGTGAGGTGTAGTGTTGTAACTTGTTTGGGCAGGTCAAGCGACACCGCCGCGGCGTGTGGGGATCCACTCGCCTCCCCGCTCGCCCTCGTCTCCGACCGGGACCGGTTTCTTCAATCCGGTCGAGTAAGTGCTCAAACCTTCACTCCACTTAGTGCTTGTCTTTCAATATTAGTTCTAATTCCGCTGGTTATGTGAGTGAGAGCCCGATCCTCAAGCCCCATAAACTTGAGTGATCACCGTGGGAATATTGCAACCGGTGCCTTTGGCACTTTGTCGGCCCCCTTGATTTGGGCATCCCCACCCTTTGGGAATCAAGTTTTGGCCTTGCTGGCCCTCTACCAGTAAGGGCCCAACCCCACATCCTCCCCTTGGCATTACCAAGTCACCCCGGGCTTAGGTGAGTGACGATAGAGCGGTGGCCCAATTTGGCCCGTTTTGAATGCGATTGTGCTTGCTTGCATTAGGTTCGAGGTCGTGTCACATCAAGTGGTATCAGAGCAAGTCTTTGACTTGTCTCTACAAGTCAAGTCCTAGGGCATGCTTGCATTCTTGTCCGAACCGTGCATTGTCAACCCATCATTGTTAACATTGAGTCTTGGGTCACATGGCTCCTCTCCCAATCATATCCCATGCATGCTTACCTAATGGAAAGCCCGTAGAAATTGATTTCATTGACCTAGAATCTGAAAATTGGGTGTCCCCCGATATCGTTACCTCTCTTAGTAGGACCGGACAAATTATGCACAATGGAGACCAAGTCTTTATTGAATTCCATAAATGGTTCGGGAAGATTAAGTATTTGGATGGGGCTTGGTGTCAAAAGGGAACATTGGCAGGTCCATGTATAATCCTAGGTAAGAAATGGTTAGATGAAAGGAATGCCAACATCGACCCAACACGTCGGACTTGCCTTGTGCGTCCGCCACACCTTTCGGGAACCTTTAAATTCAACAACCTTTTATTCTCCCACCCGCGGGAATCCCACCCTCGTTCACCACCCCGGGTGCACCATACTCCGGCCATCATCACCCCACCATCAAAGAACCTTCCCACTCCATTAGTTTTGGAAGAAGTAGTCCACCCGCTTTGCCACATGAAGATAAATATCCCTCGGGAACCTATCCCCTCCATAGAGAGCACCCATGTCCCAATTGAAGAGGAAGCCTCGCACAAGGATCTTCACCCTACACCACCCCCTCTAGATAAGGCCGAATTCATCTTAGAAGAGTCCCTTGTTAGGTGGCTAAGGAAGAGCCTAATTAGAGAGACCTCGACCCATGTTTGCCCTCCCATAGAACAAAATTTTCCCCTAGTGCTCATCTTCTCCTATCACACCACAATCCAAGCATCCTATCAAGTGGAGACCTTAGAGGATTTTCTTAGGGGTTTAGCATGGCAAATTGAGTTCACTAGCATGTTGACTCCTATGGCCGAACAACCTAGGAGCCTTAGCCTCCTACACCTATGCATTGGGTCTATCACCTCGGTTTGCACCAATGGTTGCTACACTAGCGACCTCCTTCTATTCCTCCCTACACCGGATGAGCCCAACCTTCTCCTCGATTTAGAGCTTCTTATCTAGGGTAGAAAGCCAAGCCCTCCACTCATGGCCGACCCACTTATCAAGAACATTGGCCCAACTATCATAGGGAAGGATGACTTAACACCTTTTAAGGATCTTGAGGACATGGAGTTCCTCCCCCTAAGTGACCTATTTTACGATCCATATGATCCCTTCCAATGGGAGTCAAGGGACTCATATGACCCAACCATCTTAGCAACCACCCACCCTGTCCTACCCTCACTCACCATATTGGGCCAAACCCACCTCATCCATGACCCGGGCTGCACCTTGGGAGCCATAATCTTGGATCATATATCCCTAGGGAATAAGGTGGTGCCCCACCCCATGATGACCACCTTCTTAGATCCATTCGATCCTTTCCAATGGGAGTTCAAAGGTTGTCCCACACCTATACACATGGAAGTCACTTTTGGGAAAAGCATGCATATGTCTAGGCTTTCCACACCCCTTGACATGAACACTATGTTGGGTCCATTCATTAATATCACTCACATGTCAAGTAGAAAGCATGAGTGGGCCACATTCGGATGTCATGGTCCTCCTTCATTCATCATGGATCTTAAGCATGTCAAAAGCATCTACGGATGTCCGAGCCCCCCCACATTCATCACCACTTTACATGATAGGTTCACCTACGGTTGCCCCGGCCCACCTAGGCCCACCAAAGTCTACATGACAACATTGTATGATAAGTCCACAAATGGTTGCACCGGCCCACCAAGGTTCATCATGGTCCGTCTGACATCATGGCAGGATAGGTCCATCTATGGTTGTCCAGGTCCACCCATAACCACTAAAAAGATAGCATTAACAAAATTACATAAAAACCTTTGCAAGCACATCAGCAAAAAGAATGAGGCTTATAAAAGGCTGGCCGACTCTCATCGGCATCACCAAGAATTCCAAGTGGGTGACCTTGTGATGGCAAGGATGGAGAGGCTCTCCCCGGGAGCCAACTCTAAACTGAGGCCACGTGGGGCTGGTCCCTTCCAGGTCTTGAGGCGCATAGGTGCAAATGCCAACGAGTTAGATCTCCATGAGGAGTATGGAATAAGTCCCACATTCAATGTTACCGACCTAGTGCCATATAAGGGACCCACGGTGGTACCTAGTGAGGAGATTGAGCCTACTTCTTCCCTTGAGAGAGCACCCACCCATGATGATAAACCACCAGCCAAGAGAGCCCAGCGTGAACAAATTGAACAAATATTGGATGAACAAGTCACTACCACTCGGAGCAAGGTATATGAGCGCTATCTCGGCAGGTGGATGGATCGGTCTCGTTCGGGAGACTTGAGGGCGGTACCACTTCTACACCCTCCAAGGAGGGAAGGACACTTACTCGACAGAGTCGAGTTCTCCGCACCCCGGGAGTATGATGGGGACATCACCTCTCATGCCCACGTTTACCGTTCGTCTCCTCACCCCGGTTGCATCTGGCATGGTTTAGTCATTTAATTTTGAGTCCTATGTAATTTTATTTGAGTCATTTGATGTATTTTCCCTTTTATTTGAGTCATGTTCCTAGGTCTTGCATTTATTTTCCTAAATTTGAGTGTCATTAGATTGTGTAATGTGCTATTGGGCCCAATTCTTCGGGCTTGGCCCATGAGCCCCCCCTACCCCTTCGGTTATTTGTTATTGAGTCTTTTGTAAGGGACTTTTGTAGAAATGTGGGTTTCCTATATATAGGACCACATTCCCCCCATTTCAACTTAACGAATGAATCAATGAAAAATGCCATTTGAGTATCCAAAGCTTAGTTTAGTGGAGTGATTCCAATATTTTCTGGGTGAGAAACCCTAGGGGAGAGATTCCTCACCCTTCCCTCTCCTAATCCCTCTTTTTCACTCCACTTTCTCTCTCCTCAACACCCAATTTCGAATTTTCTTCTCTCTCCTCCTTTCCCAACCACCTCAACCCCCACCTACCACCATTAAAGCCCTCCACTTCCCCATGGCCTCCATTACTCCACCCCCCTAGTCCCAAGGAGATCCCTCACCATTCCAACACCATCCTCCACATTCCAACATCACTTTCCCCATTCCAACACAATCAACCCCTTCCCCACACAACCCCACAACTTCCAAATAAATATTTGAATTTGAAATCCACCCTTCCCTCCACTCACTTGTGCCCCCCCTCACCTTCTCCTCTCACCCACCTTCCCAAATTCGTAGCTCCTCCTCCCACCACCTGTTAGACCCCCTTCCAGACCCCATTCTTCCCTTCCCCCACCTTAGAACATCCCCTCCTAGACCCCCTCACAGCCCGGGCTTTCCCCACACTCATCCACCCCCATTTCCCCTCCCATATACCCCATTTCCCCCCATCATCATCAACCTACAGCTCTCAACTGAAGATCTACAGCAGAGCAGCAGCTTGCAGCGGCCACCACGATCACCTCCGGACGAGTTTGAAGACTCAAGAGCCATCTTCGGAAGCGTCTACCAGTCGCCTTCGCAACCGAAGTGGTTTCGTCTTCTTCCGATCTCCGATCCATCCTAGAGGTCCATTCTTCCACAGCTGCGCGGTTCTGCCTCGGCTAAGGACCTGAACCAGTTTAGAAGCTCTGCCACGACGGACCCTGAAGGAATCAGTCTTCAAGTTCTTCTTCAAAGTTCCTCTTTGGCTTGTCTAGTTTCAGATTCAAGAAGCGGAAGTTCATTCAACATCCGGGAGCAGAAGTTACCAATTTTCTCCCCCAAACGCGCGGTTCTGCCTTCTACAGTCTGCACCGACCCCTCCTCACTCTTCTGATTCCACAGATTGTCTCCGACCTCTTCTGGTATCCCTGTTTCTTTTGCTTCAAAGAGGACTCACCCACGGTTCTAACGGCGCTGACGGCATCAAATTTGGAGTCCGGGAGCGGCCAGGACAGCCTCTGTATCCTACAGTTGGTGACCTGCCCCTGCTAGTCCGAGAAACAGAGGCCCTGTTCAAGCTCCTGCCCCGACCAGCAGCGACTCCATAAGAAATTAAGAAAATTCTGAGGCATTCCCCTTCCAGCTACGAAGGTTTTTCCTCTGGTTTCGTCATCAACAAAATTCCTGATCAAGATCTACAGCAGCAACACTGACTCTCTATCCTGGCTCGCAAACAGCAAGCAGATTCGGCGTCCACCCTTATTCCTCGTTCTTTGCTTTAGTTTCCCCACCCCGCTTGACCGGCTGAAGGTCCCTCCCTGTGTGGAGGTAGTATTGATTGTAATTTCTATTAACCCCCACCCCAAGATCCCCCTCCTACGTGAGGTGTAGTGTTGTAACTTGTTTGGGCAGGTCAAGCGACACCGCCGCGGCGTGTGGGGATCCACTCGCCTCCCCTCTCGCCCTCGTCTCCGACCGGGACCGTTTTCTTCAATCCGGTCGAGTAAGTGCTCAAACCTTCACTCCACTTAGTGCTTGTCTTTCAATATTAGTTCTAATTCCGCTGGTTATGCGAGTGAGAGCCCGATCCTCAAGCCCCATAAACTTGAGTGATCACCGTGGGAATATTGCAACCGGTGCCTTTGGCACTTTGTCGGCCCCCTTGATTTGGGCATCCCCACCCTTTGGGAATCAAGTTTTGGCCTTGCTGGCCCTCTACCAGTAAGGGCCCAACCCCACATCCTCCCCTTGGCATTGCCAAGTCACCCCGGGCTTGGGTGAGTGACGATAGAGCGGTGGCCCAATTTGGCCCGTTTTGAATGCGATTGTGCTTGCTTGCATTAGGTCCGAGGTCGTGTCACATCAGTTTCCTTTGGACCCGGTCGAGGACCAGGAAAGAAGGAAGAAGCTGAGCAAGCGGAGGTTTTCGTTGACGAGCAGTTGGTGACCGGTGGATGGTCTTTTCAGAGACAGAAGATGCTGGTTGCGGTCTGTTGAGATGGCTGCTTGAGCTGGTGGAGGCTCTGTTTTGGTTGCTCCCTTGAGGAGGGTGTGCGACCTGCCAGCTGGTTGCGAAGCTGATGTGTGTTTTGTCTACTGACCATTGGGTGGATCAGTAGCTGTTGCTCGTGTCGAGGGCTGTGATTCCTCGGTGAGCGAGATTGTGGCTGCAGTGCCATGGTGGATTCTCGCGTTGTCTGAGGTGATGCCGGACTGTGTCCTTTGCTATATGCCTGCTCTGTTAGCCTGTGTGCTCGGCGCGAGGAGCGAGGTGTTGCTTGTGATTGTAAGTCTGGCGGTGTCCCTCAGGATCGGTTTTTGTGAGAATCGAGATTTTCTGTGCTGGGGCTCTGACAGCGTTGTCAGTTGGTTCAGTGTTCTTCCCCTGTGACTTTGCACTAGGTCCTGAATTTCGAGGATGAAATTCCTTTAAGGGGGGAGGGCTGTAATGTCCCGAGTTTTTCGGATCCTCGTTTGTGGGTCCCAGATCTGATTTCTCGGAGCGTCTGACTCCGTTGTGTCCAAAATTTCATTTCGGACATCTTTCGTGTTCGGATCGGCGCGATCCGGAGCCGTTTCGGAGGCCCGGAGGCGTTCCGCGGCTTTTTCCGCGTGTGTTTTCCGATTCTCGGCGTGGGTTTCGGCTTTCCCTTCGGAACCTCGTTGCGGGTGAACCGGGCCGTTCACCAGGGCGCGAGTGGTACCGTTGCGATCGGTGCGTCCCGAGGATCGCGAGGGTGGGATTTTCTATTTTTCGGGATTTTTCCGAATTTCCGGATTTTCCTATATATTAACCCACCCTCTCTCTCCCCTCTCATTTCTCTCTTCTCTCCCTCTCTCTCTCCGGCGGCCGACGGGGCGGAGTACGGGCGAGGTGGGGACGGCGCGGGCGAGGCACGGGCGAGGATGGATGAGGATCGAGGCGGTGGAGGCGCGTGGAAGCTCGGCCGTGAGTTCGTGGAACGGCGAGGCTTCAACGGCGTTTTCTTCGTGGATCGGCGTCCACGGTGCGCGTAATCTTCGGTGAAGGTAGGGTGATGGACCCTCAGCCCGTGTACTTCCTTTCCCGCAAGTTTCGTAGGCCGTGGTGAGCCGAGCGGGCTAAATGGGGAGTTTTGCGGAAAATGTGTGTTTTTGGGATGTGAGCCGGATCTCCCGTTTTCAGGAGTTTAGATGTATGCCTAGGGGCTTGGGGAAGGTTTCCCCTTTTGTTTCCCCTTCACCTGGGGGTGAACGGGGCGTGGCATGGCTTTTCCCGCGGTTTCTACCGTTTTCGGGCGCGGACTGAGAACGCGCTATACTCCAGTAGCGCATTCTTGAAGGTCGCGCTGCCCCGATAGGGCGCGTTCATCGGAGAAGATGAACAGTAAGGCGGTTTGGGTCGCGCCTTACGGCCCCAGCGCGTTCTGGTTGTCGCGCTATAGGATCATAGCGCGACCTGGCCTGGTCGCGCTATGGTCATGTAGCGCGTTCGTGTTGAACGCGCTAGGCGCGTATAGCGCGTTCTGGCTGAACGAGCTATGCACGTGTAGCGCGTTCTTGGAGGGACCATCCGGGCTGCCCGGGGCGGGCGGTCTGTGGCTGATCGTGCTCCTCGCGGGCCGTGTGTGCCTTGGACACCCAGTGGAGTTCCGTGACCGTGTTTTGGGGTGTCTGGAGGTTCTACTTACCTCATTTTGCGTGTCATGCGCTTAAGGGTCCAGGTGACCTTTTAGCGTCCGATTGTGTTGTGTTGGTCTCCGGTCGACCCGGTTGGGACCCAGTGGTCGACCTACGACCTTGTGAGTATCCCAGACACCCCATGGGTTCTGTGTCTGTATTTTTGGGGTGTCAGGAGGGACCGTGTTACCTCGTTTAGCGTGCCCGTAGGGTTGAGAGTCCGGGTGACTTCTCGCGTGTTGGGCTTCGTGTTACGCTCGATCGAGTCACCGTGTACCGGTGTGCGTGCGGTGGGGTCTTCCCCGCATGTTGTGGGTTCCTTTGGAAGGCGATTCCCGTGTGGGCCATGTGTTTGGCCTTGGTCTGTGAGTCCAGTTGTCCGGCCTGGGGCTGGAGGTTTCCCGCTTGCTTCAAGATGGGAAATCGTCGTGGCGGCTTGTGTGCTACCTTGGGAATCATGCTTCCGTGTTTTCCGTGTGGCCCGTGTGAGTGGCCTTTGTCCCTTGCGTTCCCTTCCCAAGGGAATGGTCTTGGCAACTCATGTGTTGTCTCGGTACTCGTGCTACCGTGGTTTTAGACCTAGAGATTGGACTAGATTGACGGCCTTATGCTGTCGCGTACAATGGTCTTGACCCCGAGTCTTCTGACTCAAGGACTGTTGGGTGTAGTGTGTCTAGAGGACTGTCCAGAGTCCAGTGGCTTAGCACCACTTGAGTTTTCTCGACTCTAGTGCACGGTGCGTGCGTGGCCGTGGACTGCGAGTCCTGTTTCTCCTCCGACTGTGGTCACCGTGCGACGGGGCCGGTACGTGGGGTGGTCCCCGTACTTCATCGGATTCGGACGTTGTTTTCCGTTGACTTGAGAGTCTACTCCTTCAGTGACCCTCCACTAGTCGTAGCCTACCAGTACGCGTGTGCTGGTAGCACCAGGGAGTGGTGTACGGGCCGACCTTTAGAGACGGTTTGTGGACCGGTTACCGTTGGGCCCCACGTCTTGCAGCCAGAGTCCGACTGAGGGGAAAACCGGTCAGAGGGCCAGACCAGGGACGCGTGGTCTGTGTGTGCACACGTGGTTGGGGGCGGTTGGACCCATGTCGACGGACGTGACCCCAGCTAGTTACTTGTTTGTGGTTACTTGTACGGTGTTAGCGCCTCGGGTAGGACCTACCACGTCAGGCGGTTCACCTGCGGTGCAGTGTAAGACGTCAGGGGATGCTACCGGCTGTGCTTCTAGTGGGTGGTACTTCTGTCGAGTACGGAGTGACAGACTGTCAGTCTCTGTGTCTTTGACCTTCGGGTTTTTGGTCGTGTTGACCGGTGAGTTCGGTTGTTTCACCTTGGCGCGTGTGTCGGTCCTTGCGCCGTGAGATTAGTGCTAGTGGCTTTACCGAGGTTGGGTCTTGTTGTGCGGTACCCGCGATCGGATGGTCGGGGTTGCACCTTGGACAGCGTGTCCAGGTCGGCTGTGTCCGGGGGACAGGCCTCTACGGCGTGGTTGCCGTGTGTTCTTACTTCGATAGGTGGTACTAGCGTGGTTCGGTTGCTTCATCTGTGTGATCGAGGTCTGCCTTCTGGCAGTAGGAGTAGCTGTAGTGCCAAGTTTTTGACCGGCCACCGGTTTGCTGTTCCTGCTGTAGTTGTAGCTTCCTTTCCGCTATCGCTGTTGTTTCCAGTTGGGGTTCCGCGGGATCCCTACTGAGTCTCTGTTTTGGAGACTCATTCCCTGCTTTTCAGGTGTGGCGGTTCTTCCTCGAGGTTCGAGGGTGCGGGGCGGAAGTTCTCAGTTGCCAGCTTGTCGGGCGGAGTGTTCACTTAGCATGTGGTACGTTTTACTGCTTTAGAATGTACTTTCTGTTGGACTGGACTCTGTTGTAGTTGTTTATTTATTTCTGTTAATTGTTGAATTGTCCTGCTTTATTTCCTATTTCCTTGTGCCTCCACACTCCTTTTAGCCCTTCCGAGCCCTCCCGGCTCGTGGGTGGCGGTGCGAGTCTCGGGTTATCGGGCCTTCCCGGTAATCGGATTCTCGGGTCGTTACAGCTGGTATCAGCTTGTGTGCTGCCTTGGGAATCATGCTTCCGTGTTTTCCGTGTGGCCCGTGTGAGTGGCCTTTGTCCCTTGCGTTCCCTTCCCAAGGGAATGGTCTTGGCAACTCGTGTGTTGTCTCGGTACTCGTGCTACCGTTGTTTTAGACCTAGAGATTGGACTAGATTGACGGCCTTGTGCTGTCGCGTACAACGGTCTTGACCCCGAGTCTTCTGACTCAAGGACCGTTGGGTGTAGTGTGTCTAGAGGACTGTCCAGAGTCCAGTGGCTTAGCGCCACTTGAGTTTTCTCGACTCTAGTGCACGGTGCGTGCGTGGCCGTGGACTACGAGTCATGTTTCTCCTCCGACTGTGGTCACCGTGCGACGGGGCCGGTACGTGGGGTGGTCCCCAAACGTCGTCGGATTCGGACGTTGTTTTCCGTTGACTTGAGAGTCTACTCCTTCAGTGACCCTCCACTAGTCGTAGCCTACTAGTACGCGTGTGCTAGTCGCACCAGGGAGTGGTGTACGGGCCGACCTTTAGAGACGGTTTGTGGACCGGTTACCGTTGGGCCCCACGTCTTGCAGCCAGAGTCTGGCTGAGGGGAAAACCGGTCAGAGGGCCAGACCAGGGACGCGCGGTCTGTGTGTGCGCATGTGGTTGGGGGCGGTTGGACCCACGTCGACGGGCGTGACCCCAGCTAGTCACTTGTTGAGGTTACTTGTACGGTGTTTGCACCTCGGGTAGGACCTACCACGTCAGGCGGCTCACCTGCGGCGCGGTGTAAGACGTCTGGGGATGCTACCGGCTGTGCTTCTAGTGGGTGGTACTCTTGTCGAGTACGGAGTGACAGACTGTCAGTCGTGTGTTTCCGACCTTCGGGTTTTGTCGGGTTGGCCGTTGAGTTTCGATCTTCTTACCGTGGCACGGGTATCGGTGTGCGGTCCATGGGACCTTTGTTTTGTAGAGTACAGAGCTTTCTTTTCCGAGGTACTCTCCTACCGCTAGAGTAGTGGTTTCTCGTTTTACGAGGTAGGGTTCGAATGATCCCTACTGAGTCTTGTTCCGAGACTCATTCCCTGCGTGTTTTCACCGTGTTTCAGGTGAGGCGCCACCTTCGGGGAGCGCGTCAGGAGTGCAGCGTGGTGCGGGTGCCCAGAGGTAGTGCCAGAGGTCGGAGCCGGGGTATGCCCCGTGTAGTTGTACTTTCTTTCTTGTCACTGTACTAGTCGTGGACTACTGTTACTGCTGTTGTTATTTCTATTGTGGACCATGTAAAATGTTAATTTATTTCCTGCTTATTATTAACTGTTTAATTTCTGCAATTATTTGTGATACTTGTGTAGTTTCCACACCATCCTTTTAACCCTTCCGAGTCTTCGGGCTCGTGGGTGGCGGTACGAGTCTCGGGTTATCGGGCCTTCCCGGTAATCGGATTCTCGGGTCGTTACAATGGTAGTCAATATGTTCATGGCTAATATATGCCGGAACTGAGGGGTTGCATTTGAAATAATCATCTTAACCTGCTCTGGTTCTGACAAAGTATCTTTCAATTTCTTGGCCATTGATCGCCATCTATCAGCAAATATGATGAAGTCCTCCTCGGGCTTCATTTTCTCTGCAACCAAGTCCGTAACAGATAGAGAGGGTCCAACCCGGTCCCTATACTTCTGCAAGAATTTCCTTTGAACCACATCAAAATTGCTGGCATCTGTCGGATCCAAGGAATAGAACCACTCGAGGGCTGGCCCCTCTAGAGATCTTCTAAACAAATAGGCCAGTGAGGCTTTGTTGCCCTGCCAAAAGGAGGTCTCATACATAAAATCCTTCAAGTGAATAAATGGATTGCCAGTTCCATTGTATTGCCGAAAATTCGGCATCTCAGAAGGTGGTAAGTGAAAAACTGGCAATGTAGGCAGAGAGATCTCTGGAGCATTCTTGGCAGCAGTAACCTTGTTGAGTTGTTCTTCCATGCTAGCCAATTTTTGAAGGAGTAGAGCATTAGTATCTGACTCGACTGGGGCCGGATTTTGAATGAAAGAATTAGGCATAGGCGTCCTTAGGATTTGGGGAGGTTGAAGGAATGGAGGCCTAGCCGCAGAATAGCTTACCTGTTGGGCCGGCATGGCCGCACCGGGCGTTGGTGGACAAGAGGGGGGTTTGTGCAAGACCGCCTGGTCATTAACAATGTGATGGCCACTCGCGGCCGGAGGGGGATTGGAAGATGAAGAGGGAACAGATTTCCCTTTCAAAGCGGCCTGAACTGCTTGCCGCTGGGAATCGTCCAATTGAGATAATGCATGAATTAAGTCATTGACATTGAAAGAAGGGGAGGTGTTCCCCGATGTGTTCAGATTGGATGGTAAAGCTTGAGAAGAGGGTTCAACCTCGTGAGTTGTGGTGTCAACCACATGAATTTGAGAATAATGAACCTGAGACGGAGGGTAGTTTCCGTAGCATGCCATGAATTTGAGAATAATGAATCTTGGAGGGGTGTCTCATAAGATTGATCAAAAATATTCTCTTCCACATCATCATAAGAGTACCCGTAGCTTGCCATGTTGATGATCTTACCTGAACGGAGTTGCATGTTTAAGCAGAGAAAGAAGCTTATTTTGGAGGAATTATAATTGTAGTAATCACTCAATCCAATCAAGTTATGCAAACAAGTTGTAATGAACGCAAGCTTTTAGATTCAAGTTTGAGATTAGAGTGAATTAAATTGATGCACAATCCTCTCTCTTTGTAGTGTAGAACTTAGTTGTGAGTTTTGGTTGTGATATCCGGGTTAACTAAGTTCTTTCTCTCTCTTCACCAACGGCGGGCTATCTGAACTCCGGATACTTCAAGGTACAACCAGCCCAGCGTCCGTGAGGGAATCCACGGGTGCGGGGACTTACGGAGGTCTTGGAAAAGGAATTTCCGGTCCAAAGAGACGGAATGCTCAATGGAGGGTTGTTCCAATTCCAAGAAGGGTGTGTGGAATCCTAGTGTAGAGAGAGGAGGTCTCTCAACCAAATGCCACAAAATGCAGAATAATATAAGCAGAGCAAGCAGGTATAATCAGATAATGAATATGTGAATCAATCCAGCATGAACAAACAGATCAAGCAACTTTCTGTTAACACACAGGTAAAAAGCGACTTGGCAGAAGTCGCTAAAATAAGGAAACACGACAGCGTGGCTGTCGCTACTCTGTGAAGTCCTGTCGGACAGTGCTCAAGAAACGCCTTGGTGTGAGGCGTGGATTGTGCAAAAGACGCCTGGGAGAAAGGCACCGGATAGACAAAGGACGCCCACAGCGGGGGGCGTCAATTCTCAGGGAGTGAGAAAGCAGGAGACGCTATATAAAAAGGCGCCTTTGCAGAAGGCGTTAAATGCGAGAAAGACGCCTTGAGTAAAGGCATTAATTCATGAAAAACGCCTTGATGTGAGGCGTTAATTAAAAAAACACAGAGAACACAAACTGGCTAATCCGAGGGGTGTGGGTGTGCAGTGTGCACAATGGAGGGTGCCCGTGAGGCACAGTGGAGGGGTAGCGTGGGCACCTAAGGGAAAGGGCACACGTGGGTGCCAATGGGAAAGGGCACACAGGGGTGCCAACATGAGAGGGTAATCAAAAGAAAAACAGTGGAAGTCCCACCGTGATCGCCAATTTGTGAATCGTGTTTTTCACATCAAAAATAAATAAGTAAGAGATAAATAAATAGTGAAATAAAGGGAATAAAGTGGAGCAAGAGATTGCTATTGGAGTGTGATCGCCAGAGGGGTTACCTCAAAAATAAAAGAAATTGATCGCCAATACCTGGTAAAAATAAGGATGCGGGATGAGTGTAGATTCCTTCCTCCTCCTTCTACCGGCCGGTCGATGAAGGGGGTTTTTCTCTTGATTACCCTTAAACAAAGAACAAACAATCAAAAGAGGAGGGATTAGCCAAGCGTGTGTGTAGTATCAATCCAAAAGAGTAATATGATGATGAAAGTGGAGCATAAAGTGTGCACCTTTTAGTTCTTTTAAAACCCCTAAGAAAATTAGGGAAGGAAAGAGATATGATGCAGAGCTAATGCAAACTAACTATGATGAACAATGATGAAGTAGCAAATTGATGCAAAGAACTCCCTACTGTTCCTGACAACAGTAAAGGGGAAACCAATTGATGCGGCTGATGCACTAGGAAGAAGAAGACCACTGCAGGAGCATGAATTCGCAAAGAAAAGGAGAGTAGAAAGGCTTCAGTGCATGGAGAAAACTGTTATTGCTAATCTCTCCTCTCTTCTGTTTTAGCCAACCTTCCTATCAGGCTTCTGCAAACCTCGCGAGAACTCGACCCAGGAGGCTATTTATAGGGTAGAAAACACAAATCTAATGGGATAAGAACTGGCAAGACCCTTCTACGGCAATGTCTCTAGTTCCCTAATCGAGCAAGATGATCAAGCAGAGCAGGGACTCCCCAAGAAAGGGCAGTTCAAGCAGGACACGAAAGGGAAAGAGACGACCCACATCAAGGCGTTACTTGAAATTGACGACCTGAGTCAGGGCGTTAATTGAAATAACGACTGGCATAAAGACGTCAATTATTGGATTTAATTTTAGTAAGAAAAACCTTCCTTATTTAAAAATTATAAAGAGACGCCTGTAGGCGAGACGTTAATTCAAAACACGACCCAGGGAGGGACGTTAATTTTTGATTTCAATTAGGGTAGGATACGTCAAATATCAGAAACTGACGCCTCTTGCTCCAGTCGTCCTTTCTTTGAAAAAATGCCCTAGCTCAGGTCGCTATTTAAAACACGCCCCTCTTCGAGTCGTAAATTACAAAAATGCAAGAAAAATCATAAAAACCCACACAAAAATAGAAAGAACTTTATATTATAGAAATATTGAAGTTCACTTTGGGGCGTTAACATAGTGACATGAGATTTGATCAACATAGTATCAATTTTGGCGTGTCTACAACTAGTATCACAAATAATTATAGAAATTAAACAGTTAGTATAATTAAGCAGGAAATAAATTAACGTTTTGCAGGATACATGGTCCACAAGATAACATAAAATAAACAACAGTAGTCCAAAACTAGTACAGAGACAAGAAAGAAAAGTACAGCTACACGGGGCATACCCCGGCTCTGACCTCTGGCACTAACGCTGGGCACCTGAACCACGCTGAGCCTCAATCGCGCTTCTCTGAGGCCGCGCCTCGCCTGAAACACGGTGAAAACACGCAGAGAATGAGTCTCAGAATAAGACACAGTAGGGATCACTCGAACCCTACCTCGCGAAATGGGAAACCACTACGCTAGCGGTTAAGCAAGTACCTCAGAAGTAACATCCCTGCAACTACAACACCGGTCTCGCGGCACGAAAACCGACAAATACGGCACGGTGAAACAATCGGAGCTCAACGGTCAACCCGACCAAAACCCGAAGGTCGAAGTCACAAGACTGACAGTATGTCACTCCCGACTCGACAGGAGTACCTCCCACTAGAAGCACAGTCGGTAGCGTCCCCTGACGATGTACACCGCACCACAGGTTAACTGCCTGACGTGGTAGCGCATACCAGAGGCACGGACACCGAACAAGTAACCACAAAGCAAGTGACTAGCTGGGGTCACACCCGTCAGCATGGGTCCAACCGCCCCCAACTACGTGTGCACACACAGACCATGCGTCCTAGGTCTGGCCTCTAACTGGTTTTCCCCTTGAGCCGGACTCTGGCTACAGACGAGGGGCCCGACGGAAACCAGTGTAAAAATCATCCTCAGAGTAGCCTATCCACCACTCCCTGGTGGGTCCACACGCGTGCAGGAAGGCTACGACTAGTGGAGGGTCACTGAAGGAGTAGACTCTCAAGTCAACGAAAAATAACGTCTGCATACGATGACATACGGGGACCATCCCACGTACCCACACCGTCACACGGTGACCACGGTCAGAAAAGAAACGGGACTGTAAACCACCCGATGCAGTCCTGAGCCTGGCGGTCTACCCTAGACGCGCCACAGGCTCTGATGATCTATCGCTGGACCGTCACAGCCGTCTGACGGCCCAACACCAGGGCGTCAGACACTCGGTGCAAAACTGGGTGTAACGTGCCTACCCTGGTGCGTCACAGGCTGTGACGCGCCATCCCTGGTGCGTCACAAGTCAAGAAGAAACCAATTGTGACGCGTGCCACTCGATGCGTCATAGGCTGTAACGGACCAACTCTGGTGCGTTACAGGGTGGAAAGGCGTTAGCTCTGATGCACCCACACAGGGGCGTTACAAGGCTGTGACGTGCCACCCTGGGTGCGTCACAGGCCTTGACCCCCAACAGTCAAAAACCAATGGTCAAGTGCCAACGGTCGGATCGTCACCTGACGGTCCTACCTAGGCGCGTCATAGCGCCGTGGCGGTCTATCGTGGGACTGTCATAGCCCACAGACCCACAGTTGGCCAAAATAGAGCTGTGACGCACCCACCTTGGGGCGTCACAGATGTGATGGTCACTGGAAGGACCGTCACACCGACCCGATGGTGAAACGGCGTGAAACACCCAAAAACACCAACGACGCCCCCATGCCTCCATAGGAGAGGGGGAAATCAAGGGGGGAGCCCCTTAAGGACCCCTAGCATGCATCTAAGCGATTAAAACGCCGAATTGCGGCCTAAAAATATAGATCGGACGAACTCTCCCCAAATCATGGAAAACCCCAACCCAACATGGAAACCCATCTCTCGGCCTCCCCTCGGGCTAGAAATCACGGGAATGGAATGTGGGGAGCTAGGGAACGTCACCCTACCTCAATCTCGCTTCGAGACCCGCCGGATCGTCCACGAATCACAAAGAAAGCTTTTAGAATCTTCACTCCTTCACGCCTCCCACGAACACTGCACGCCCACGAGATCGCCTTGCCGCCGCCCACATCCCCGCGTCGTCGCCCCGCCGCCGTCTACAGCCGGAGAGAGACCCGCCGCGGTCGAATGGGAGAGAGAGGGGAAGAGGGGGTGCTCGCGGTGGGAGGAAGAAGAAAGAGGAAGAAGAAGAAAAAGGAAAAAGAAAAGGAAAACAGGGGGGGGGTATTTATAGAAAACCTGGAAAATATCAAAAAATTAAAAATTACATTTTCGCGATCCTCAGAACGCACCGATCGCAACGGTATCACTCTCGCCCAGGTGAACGACCCGGTTCACCTGCAATGAGAGTCTGAAGGATTTGACGGAACCCGTACCAAAAATCAGAAAACACGCACGAAAAGGTCGCGGACGAACTCCGGGCCTCCGAAACAACTCCGGGTCGCGCCGATCCGAACACGAAAGATGTCCGAAACAAAATTTCAGACACAACGGAGTCGGACACTCCGAGAAAGTAGATCCGGGACCCAAAAGAAAGATCCGAAAGGTCCTGGACATTATATCCCTCCCCCCTTAAAGAAATTTCATCCTCAAAATTTAAGAACAAAACTCAGGGGAAGAAGAGGGGACTCACTCGAACAAGTAAGGGAACTGCTGACGTATCTCGTCCTCACGCTCCCAGGAAGCCTCACCACCAGAGTGCCGCTGCCACACCACCTTAACCAAGGGGATGACCTTGTTCCGTAGGCGCTGCTCTCGCCTATCCTCAACGCGGACGGGAAACTTTGGAAGAGAAAGATCTGGAGTCACCTCGGGACAAACAGAATCCTCAAGAACATGAGAGTCATCAGGCATATACTTCCGCAACATCGAGACGTGGAACACGCCATGCACCGATGCCAACTCAGGAGGTAACTGCAACCGATAGGCTACTTCACCAATGTGCTCCACAATAAGGAAAGGACCGAGATAACGGGGACTCAGCTTCCCATGCCGTCCAAAGCGCATCACCCCCTTCATCGGAGAAACTCTCAAAAACACACGATCGCCAACGGTGAAAGTGAGAGGCTACCGCCTATGGTCAGCATAGCTCTTCTGTCGACTCTGGGCCGCCAACATGTTCTGACGAACCATGTGCACGACATTCACACACTGCTGCACCAACTCCGGTCCCGTCATAATACGCTCACCAACCTCAAACCAATCAAGTGGAGTCCTACACGGACGCCCATACAACGCCTCATAAGGAGCCATGCCGATGCTCGAATGATAGCTGTTGTTGTAGGTAAACTCCACCAACGGTAGGTGGTGAAACCAACTCCCTTGCCATTCTAGGCAACAAGATCTCAGCATATCCTCCAATGTCTGAATGGTCCTCTCTGACTGACTGTCTGACTGAGGATGGTACGCCGAGCTAAATACTAAATCCGTGCCAAGAGCTCGTTGGAAACTCCTCCAGAATCCAGAAGTGAAACGCGGATCTCGATCCGACACAATGGAAATGAGAATCCCATGCAACAGGATGATCCGCTCCATATAAAGACGAGCCAACTTGGGCACACTCCAGCTGATCTTGACCGGTAACAACCGAGCGACCTTCGTCAGCCGATCCACCAGCAACCAAAGACTGTCATGCCCACTCAGAGTCCTCGGCAATCCCACCACAAAATCCGTGGTCACGTGGTCCCATTTCCACGCTGGAACATCCAAGGGCTGGAGAGTACCTCCTGGTCGCTGATGCTCCGCCTTCACCTGCTGACAGGTCAGGCACCTGGTCACGAAGTCGGCCACATCTCTCTTTATGTCAGGCCACCAGAACTGCCTCCGCAAGTTCCGATACATCTTTGTCGCACCCGGGTGTACAATGTACCTACTCCCATGAGCCTCCTGCAACACCGCACAACAAACCTGCTCCTCGGCTGGGACGTACAGCCTGCCACGGAATCTCACGGCTCCGTCCTCGCCGAGCTCCACATCAGCCATAGCCAAAATATGGGGCAACTCAGGGTCTGCATGTTGAGCCTCTATCACCTGACGACAGATAACATGCGTGACAGTTAAACTCGCAAGCACCGCTAACCCTGGCTCTCGGGGAATCTTGAGCCTGAATGACACTTCGAGCACTTGTTCCCAGAGCCTCCACTTCCTCAACATCAAGGCACTGACCGCGACCTTCTGACTCAAAGCATCGGCGACGACATTCATCCTGCCCGACTGATAAGATAGGGTGAAGTCATAATCCTTCATATACTCCATCCAACACCTCTGCTTGATGTTAATGTCCCTCTGCGTGAACACATACCTCAAACTCTGATGGTCAGTGAACACCTCGAACTTCTCACCGTACAGATAATGCCTTCAGATCTTCAGCGCGAAGATCACAACCGCCAACTTCAGGTCATGGGTAGGGTAGTTCTCCTCATGGGGCTTCAGCTGCCGCGAAGCATAAGCCACCACTCTACCATGCTGCATCAACACAGCACCCAATCCGACCCCGGAAGTATCTGTACACACCATAAAACCTCCCGATCCAGAAGGTAAAACCAACACCGGAGCCGAGGTGAGCAATCTCTTCAGTTCCCTGAAACTCTGCTCACACTCATCAGTCCAGACAAAAGGCACATCCTTCAGCGTAAGTCTAGTCATCGGGGTCGCAATGCGAGAAAAATCCTGGATGAACCTCCGATAATAGCCTGTAAGCCCCAAGAAACTCCAGATCTCCGTCACAGACCTCGGCCTCGGCCACTGCATTACTGCCTCGACCTTGGCGGGATCCACGGAAATACCATTACCAGAGATCACGTGCCCCAAAAAGTGCACCTCACGAAGCCAGAACTCGCACTTACTGAGCTTCGCATACAACTGGTGATCTCGCAACGTCTACAACACCACACCCAAATGGTACGCGTGCTCCTCAGTAGACCGCGAATAGACAAGGATGCCATCCACAAACACGACCATGAACTGTTCCAGATAGGGATGAAACACCCTCTGCATCAAATCTATAAACGCTGCGGGGGCATTGGTGAGCCCAAACGGCATCACCAGAAACTCATAGTGCCCGTACCTCGTACTGAATGCAATCTTCTCCACATCGGACTCGCGAATCCTCAGCTGATAGTAATCGGACCACAAATCAATCCACGAGAACACTCGAGCAGACTGAAGCTGGTCGAACAAGTCGTCAATCCGCGGCAACAGATACTTGTTCTTGATGGTCACTTCATTCAGCTGCCGGTAGTCAATGCACAACCTCAGACTACCATCCTTCTTCTTCACGAACAACACGGGCGCACCCCAAGGGAAAAAGCTAGGACGAATGTACCCCTTGGCCAGCAACTCCTGCAACTGCGCCCTCAACTCCCTCAACTCAGCAGGAGCCATACGATAAGGAGCCTTCGACAAAGGTCCCGTACCAGACACAATATCGATAATGAAATCGATCTCCCACTGAGGAGGCAATCCAGGTAAGTCCTCCGAAAAAATAACGGGAAACTCGCACACCACCGGAATGTCCTCGACATCCGGACACGGCTGGTCTACCAAGACCACAAAAGCGAGAAAACCCTGGCAACCCGCACCAAGCAAACGACGAGCCCTGATAGCCAAAATAAAGAAACGGGAAGAGGAAGGCCTAATACCTTGGAAATAGAAGGTGGGTCCATGAAGTCATCGGAAGTAAACCCTTTTTGAGCCGCAATCCACCAAAGCATGATGTGCCTCGAGCCAATCTATACCCAAAATCACATCAAAGTCCTGAAGGGACAACGCGTAGAGCTTGGCCGGCAAACTCCGCCCTTCAACCCAAATCGGAACCTCATCAAAACAATACGGAGTGATCATGAAGTCACCGGGCGGTAACTCCACCATCAGATCACAAGACATCTGAGATACCGGATCCTCAACACTCAGTGTAAAATCCTCCAAAATAAACGAATGGGACACGCCAGAATCAAACAAAACTCGCGTCGCGTAACCCAAAATCATAATAGTACCTTCCACAAGCTACGATGACTCTGCCTCTGCCCTGGTCATGTGAGTAATCTGGCCTCAAGCTCTCTGCCTGCCTCCCACACTCGCTGACCTGGGTAGTGGCGAAAATTGACCCTGCTGCTATGGGTACTGCTGCTGCTGCTGCTGAGGAAACTGGGGTGGCTGACGCGGCCGCTGCGGACAGTTACGTGCCATGGGTCCTGGCTGATCACACCTGAAGCAGATCACCGGCACCGTACACTGTTTGCCTGGATGCGACTCGCCATACCGGAAACACCCCATACGAGATCCACCGACTGACCCCTGCCGCTGCAAAGGTGTCGGCTGCTGAACACTGCCCGAAGAAGCCTGCTGCTCACGGCCCTCCTTCTTCTTCTTCCGGAAACTCTTCCCGAAGAACCTCTTCATCTTGGCGCCGAAAGATGCAGATCCTGTCGCTGATGCCGCTGGAGTCGAGGCTCCCGAACTACCAGTAGGAAGCTGGAACGTGCTCTACTGCTGGGTAGTCATCTGCTGGCTGTGGCCTGACACGGACTGCCCCTGGCTAATCGGTCCCCGAGTCCTCTGCATATCCATCTCCAAGGACGCCGCAACTCGAGAAGCCGTCTCCAAATCAGTGGCAGCGTTCGCGATCAAATGGTGCCTCAGCTCCTACCTCAAGCCATGTACGAACTGAGCGGTCTTCACCCTCTCATGCTCCATGATATGAGGTGCATAACAACCCAGCTCAATAAATCGGGCCCTGTACTGCAACACGGACATGTCACCCTGGACCAGCTCCAAAAACTCACGCATCCTCTGCGTAGTAATATACTCTGGACAGTAGGCACGCTCGAAAGCACTGACAAAGTCACTCCACGCAATCTGCTCAAGCGGAAGAGACTGAAAGGACATCTTCCACTTGGAAGACCACCACGCCCGAGCCGTACCCTGCAACTGGTTGTAGGCTAACATCACTCTATCCTCTGCAGCACATCGCATAGAACTGAACACTCGCTCCATCTCGTTGAGCCAACTCCGAGCCAAGTCAGGGTCTGGCTGACCGCCGTAGTAAGGTGGATGGAACTGCATGAAATCCCTCACTGCTCGACCTGGCCCACCCCTGGTCGATGAGCCCTCACCAGCCTCTCCGCCAAACTGCTGTGACATAAGCTGGTACATGCCACGGAAGAAATCCTCGGCCCCCGGATGCCTCGCAGCATCCGCTGCCTCGGTGGCCGCTGGTGGCACTCTACTCTGCTCCTCCTGCTCCTGCTGAACATCATGCTGGAACTCCTGAACCTCAGCCGACTGCCCCTGCTGAGAGCGAGTCCCCCGCCTTGGTGCCATGCTCACTCCTGAAGCAAAAGTAGAAAACACGGAAACGGCAAGGTCAATAAAAACACACGGTGCCCGATGCCAGCGTCAACTGTACATCATCGTTGTGGACTAGTGGACCACTACAATTACTTATGATTCTCGTATAATTCCACAACCGCGCTCTGATACCAGCTGTCACGACCCAAGAATCCGATTACCGGGAAGGCCCCTTTAACTCGAGACTCGCACCGCCACCCACGAGCCCGAAGACTCGGAAGGGTTAAAAGGATGGTGTGGAGACTACACAAGTATCACAAATAATTACAGAAATTAAACAGTTAATATAATTAAGCATGAAATAAATTAACATTTTACATGATACATGGTCCACAAGATAACATAAAATAAACAATAGTAGTCTACAACTAGTACACAGAAAAGAAAGAAAAGTACAGCTACATGGGGCATACCCCGGCTCTGACCTCTGGCACTAACGCTGGGCACCTGAACCACGCTGAGCCTCAATCGCGCTCCTCTGAGGCCGCGCCTCACCTGAAACACGGTGAAAACACGCAGGGAATGAGTCTCAGAACAAGACTCAGTAAGGATCACTCAAACCCTACCTCGCGAAACAGAAAACCACTACGCTAGTGGTTAAGCGAGTACCTCAGAAGTAACAACCCTGCAACTACAACACTGGTCTTGCGGCACGAAAATCGACACACGTGCCACGGCGAAACAACCAGAGCTTAACGATCAACCCGACCAAAACCTGAAGGTCGAAGTCACAAGACTGACAGTCTGTCACTCCTGACTCGACATGAGTATCTCCCACTAGGTGCACAGTCGGTAGCGTCCCCTGACGACGTACACCGCACTGCAGGTGAACTGCCTGACGTGGTAGCGCCTACCAGAGGCACGAACACCGAACAAGTAACCACAAAGCAAGTGACTAGCTGGGGTCACGCCTATCAGCGTGGGTCCAACCGCCCCCAACCACGTGTGCACACACAGACCATGCGTCCAAGGTCTAGCCTCTAACTGGTTTTCCCCTTGAGCCGGACTCTGGCTACAGACGAGGGGCCCGACGGAAACCAGTCTAAAAATCATCCTCAGGGTAGCCTCTTAACCACTCACTGGTGGGTCCACACGCGTGCAGGAAGGCTACGACTAGTGGAGGGTCACTGAAGGACTAGACTCTCAAGTCAACGAAAAATAACGTCCGCATCCGATGACATACGGGGACCATCCCACGTACCCACACCGTCACACGGTGACCACGGTCGGAAAAGAAACGGGACTGTAAACCACCCGGTGCAGTCCTGAGCCTGGCGGTCTACCCTAGACGCGCCACAGGCTCTGACGGTCTATCGCTGGACCGTCACAGCCGTCTGACGGCCCAACACCGGGGCGTCAGACGCTCGGTGCAAAACTGGGTGTAACGCGCCTACCCTGGTGCGTCACAGGCTGTGACGCGCCATCCCTGGTGCGTCACAAGCCAAGAAGAAACCAATTGTGAGGCGTGCCACTCGGTGCGTCACAGGCTGTAACGGACCAACTCTGGTGCGTTGCAGGGTGGAAATGCGTCAGCTCTGATGCACCCACATAGGGGCGTTACAAGGCTGTTACGCGCCACCCTGGGTGCATCACAGGCCTTGACCCCCAACAGTCAAAAACCAATGGTCAAGTGCCAACAGTCGGATCGTCACCTGACGGTCCTACCTAGGCGCGTCTCAGCGCCGTGGCGGTCTATCGTGGGACCGTCACAACCCACAGACCCCCAGTTGGCCAAAATAGAGCTGTGACGCACCCACCTTGGGGCGTCACAGGATGTGACGGTCACTGGAAGGACCGTCACACTGACCCGACGGTGAAACGGCGTGAAATGCCCAAAAACACCAACCACGCCCCCATGCCTCCATAGGAGAGGGGGAAATCAAGGGGGGAGCCCCCTAAGGACCCCTAGCATGCATCTAAGCCATTAAAACGCCGAATCGCGGCCTAAAAACATAGATCGAGCGAACTCTCCCCAAATCATAGAAAACCCCAACCCGACATGGAAACCCATCTCTCGGCCTCCCCTCGGGCTAGAAACCACGGGAATGGAACGCGGGGATCTAGGGAACATCACCCTACCTCAATCTCGCTTCGAGACCCGCCGGATCGTCCACGAATCACAAAGAAAGCTTTTAGAATCCTCACTCCTTCACGCCTCCCACGAACACCGCATGCCCACGAGATCGCCTCGCCGCCGCCCACGTCGCCCCACTACCGTCTGCAGTCGGAGAGAGGCCCGCCGCGGTCGAATGGGAGAGAGAGGGGAAGAGGGGGTGCTCACGGTGGGAGGAAGAAGAATGAGGAAGAATAAGAAAAGGGAAAAAGAAAAGGAAAATAGGGGGGTATTTATAGAAAATTCAAAAAATCTGGAAAATACCAAAAAATTAAAAATTACTTTATTGCGATCCTCGGAACGCATCGATTGCAACGATACCACTCTCGCCCAGGTGAACGACTCGGTTCACCCGCAACGAGAGTCCGAAGGATTTGTCGGAACCCGTACCGGAAATCGAAAAACAGGCGCGGAAAATCCGTGGATGCACTCCGGGCCTCCGAAACAACTCCGGGTCGCGTCGATCCAAACACAAAAGATGTTCGAAATGAAATTTCAGACTCAACAGAGCTGGAAACTCTGACAAAGCAGATCCGGGACCCAAAAGAAGGATCTGAAAGGTCCGGGACATTATATTTGGACTGTTGGATTTTTGACCGTTGGAGGTTTTGGTGTTTGGCGGCCGAAGGTACGATCGCCCTATGCCGATTGGCGGCCCTACATAGGACCATTTTCTCCTCCGAAACCCAGAGGGTGGCGGTCTACACTGAGACCGCTACATCCTTGTGGCGGCCTAAAGCTGAACCGCTAGCCCTTGTGGCGGCCCAAAGGTGGACCACCAGCAGTTTATGTCCAACCGGAATTATGTTTTGCTGATTCGAGTCTCGGGTGAGTGGACCTCGATCCACGTGCTGACCCGTGGTCTGACTCATACTGGGCATCATGTGGGGGCTACATGTCAGGGTGCCGTGGGGTCCCGGGAGGTGGTGTTCTCGGCTTGTGTCACCGTGAGTCGGTGTCCGTACGAGGAGCGACCCTTGTACTTTGTCCGGTTTGGACGTTATTTACCGCTGACTAGAGAGTCTCCTCCCTCAGTGACCCTCCACTAGTCGTAGCCTTTCGACACGCGAGTGGTCCCACCAGGGAGTGGTGGCGAGGCTATCCCAAGAGATGGTTTTTAGACTGGTTTTCGTTGGGCCCCACATCTTGCAACCAGAGTCTGGCTGAGGGAAAAACCAGTCAGAGGGCCAGACCTGGTACGCATGGTCTGTGTGTGCACACGTGGTTGGGGGCTGTTGGACCCGCGCTGATGAGCGCGACCCCAGCTAGTAACATGTTCTTTGGTTACTAGTACGGTGTCCCCGTTCCACCAAGGTTCGAGGGGGACACCCGAGGCACGGTTTAAGCCGTCGGTGGATGCATCCGGCCTTGCTTCTAGTGGGTTGGTACTCCTGTCTTGTCTGGTAGTGACTCTTGAGTTTTTGACGAGTTGTCTCAATTTTTTGTGCCGTGCGTTCGGTAGTAGACGTAGCAGAGCTTTTCCATTTATTTATTCCTGTAGCTCTTCGTTCTACATCCTACTAGTGGTAGCTTGTAGTTACTTTCCACGCAGTTTCTTGGTTTACGAGGTGGGGACTGGATGATCCCTGCTGAGCCTTTTATTTTAAGGCTCATTCCCTGCGTATTTTTCACGTTTCAGGTGAGACGAGGCTTCAGAGGAGCGCTTCCGAGGCTCCACGTGGTTCAGGTGCCCAGGGTTAGTCGCCAGTTACCGGTTCCGGGGTATGCCCCGCATAGTTGTACCTTTCTCTTTGGACTATACTAGTTGTGGACTACTGTTATATTTTTAGACTACTGTTATTATTGTGGACCATGCAATTTAATTAATGTCATTATTTATTTCCTGCTTATTCTCTTTAACTGTGTAGTTCTGTAATTATTTGAGATTCTTGTGTATCTCCACACCATCTCTTTTAACCCTTCCGAGTCTTCGGGCTCGTGGGTGGCTGTTCGAGATTCGGGTTATCGGGCCTTCCCGGTGTTCGGATCTCGGGTCGTGACACTCAGTCCTGCTCAGGATTGATCCACGTACCAGCTCGGAGGTGCTCTCGAAGATGGAGTCTCGAGATCACACAAGAAGCTGGTCAACCTCCTCGTTCTACGCACAGCCAGCCAGCTAGTCTAGTCCTCCGTATCCTTATCGTATTGCGTTCACACTGAGTCAAAGGTGGGCCCAAGAGATAAAAATGGGGGGTTTTATAGACCCCATGCAAAAACCCCCAGGGGGGGTTACGCGGACCTGCCCCCTATGGGTAGGTCTACGTAAACCCCCTAGGGGGGGTTTACGCAGACCACGTGCCCACCGCTCTCCCCGAGTCGGCCATCGACGGTCCCGACTATTGACTCGAGTTAGTCGGATCCTGGCCTAGAAGTAATATTCCCGGGACTGGCTTTAAGTCCTCGGCATGAAGACACTTGTCTTCCTGGACCTGTACCCAACTGCTCACCTCGAGCCAAGTCCGATCTCCCTCAGGCGCCAGCCAGTGTCCATTCCTGCCATCCAGTCTAGCCCGCCCCCGGCAACTCCGGCATGCCTTTAGCTCCTCGTGGAGAGCCTATGTAAAAATACGCGGACATCCGCTCTATCCTGCACTGACCCGGGGACCGACCCTTTTGTCGGAATTATCCCGCGGCTTGCACCAATTGTTTTTTGGCCTTTAAGGCCCACTTGTAAAGCCTGCATGGCATCTATAAAGAAAGAAACCAGTTGTCTATGCATACCCGTACTCGGGATCCGGTCTCACCCTCACACCAGCCGGTGTGTGACTAGTCTCCCAAATTCCAATCAACTAACCCCACCAGTCGAGTGTGACGGTCACCCTATGGCTGCAGTATATATCCAGTCCTCTACCCATGGCTTTAGAAACATCCATGTCCTCCTTCAGCACAGAACAAAGGTGTTCGGATTCAATCTGATGTAAAATAAACACTGGCTACTTGCGGTCGGTGGGGAAAGACATTCTGTACACGAACCCCCATAATCGCTTGAACACTCGTACCCATGGAACCCCCTTCTCTCCATGTGCTGCCCAATACCCCTCGTGCCCACGTGTCGCACCCTGGCAGCGCTTCCCCTAACAAAATTTGGTTCCATAGGAGATCGTCGAGAAATCGACTGGCACTTCTGCACTCTATCCAGTCACCTTGGTTCCATTCATCCAGAATGAGTAACCACTCTGTTTTCACATGCATCTATTATCCTTCACTCAACCTCATCAAAACCCCCAGAAACTCCTCGTGCCAAGTCAACCCATCTCGACCTTCCGTAAAAGGCGAGTGTACGACACTACCACAAGAAACATATGGCTACAAAGGAAAATACCTCCGACATAACATAAAATCTTCATTTTTCCTTTGTCATTGTTATTTCCCACCTCTCGACACGGTTGTCGATGCATAAACAAAGTTGGCACACCCGGTGCGACGTCTCCTGCCTTTCTTATTTCTCCTGAAGAGGAGCCAGTGCCAGCCCTGAAGCCATGGTGCCCTTTTCCTATCCTTGCAGGAGAGGTAGAGGAGGGACATATTCCCTTGTATCTTCCAACTCGTGTTCCAGCAGCCGGATCGTGCCCGACAACCGTCTCTGACCGTCGCTCTCTCCATCAACCAGCAGTCCAACAGCTATGGTGGCTGTGACATATGGCCCCATCGTCATCGCCACCCTTGCACGGGTGGGTTATTTAGCGATGCCGATCGCTTTCGACGGCTTCTCTCCTGTCATCCGATCGCCCTACTTCCTAGGCGTGGTCCCTGTGGCTATCTTACAGCCAATCCCAGTTCTTGTTCTTGCTCGTGCGGTCGACTCACCTCGTGCCTCCCCAGCATTGGTAACCCGTTCGAGTACCAGACTCGGGGTCTCCACTACCGGCCCCCGCAGGGGTCCCAGACCGTCTCTTGCCAGGACAAGCCTCAGCTCCCGGGTCTAGCTTCGTCTGACCTCCAGCACGGGCCTTGCACCCTGGACTTCGGCTGCTACCTCAGCACCTCTCCCGAGCTTCTAACCCCGAGCCCCAGCCAAGCCTACACCCGATACTGTTGACACCCGTTTTATGACCAATGAGTTGGGTCATTTCCTTGCTCATCTGTATGATGCTCTGAGTTGTTCACCCTTACTAGGCCTTCTTGGTCAGTTTTGAGACCTATTTCTTGGGTCACCTCTCCTTGGTTGGGTCTCGCTCCTCATTCTTTGTCCGTTGGATGAAGCTTAGCAAGCCTTCATATTATTTACCACCCCATTGTCTCTGGCGGCCTATCCCTGGTGTGTTTGCTGACGTGTAGCGCTCCTTTCTTCGACCGCTTGCTGACGCCAGAGTCCAAAAGTCAACAGCCTTCCTCAGGCCTTATTTTATCTTATCCGTTACGCTCTAGCGGTTTATCGTGGGACCTTCATATGCTTCTGGCGCGTGAACCTTCGACCGCCACCAGCTTGCAGAGTCCTTATTACGAAAACTTCGCCCGTTGACCTTATCTGTTGTTGGATAATGCTGGGTGGCGGTCCATACTTCGGCTGTCAAATGGCTATGGCGGTTTATCGTAACGCCATTTCATCAGGCAGAGAGTCCTAATTGACTGTCTTTTCTCTGCTACGCCGTGTTAGGATTGAGAGTTTGATTCTATGATTTCTCCCTCAATGCACATCCTTAGAAGCTCCCGTTGGTTTCTATGGACTCTTGGGAGTATTATCTTCAAGGATTATCTTATTTTTTTTGCCTAATTTCGAGTCATTATCTCTCCAACTCGAGCCGAGACTTTGAGAGTCTATAAATAGAACCCTTGACTTGATGGGTTAAAGAGGAGATTTCTGGAGTTCACGTCGAAGTGCTGCCACATCCTGGAGCTAGAACCAACCAAGGAGAACTGCTTCCCACGTCCGTCTGCCTCCTAAGTCCAGGGAGTATCAAGTTCCAAGGGTCTTAGTATTTTCTTGTGTTTTTGGTTCTCTTTCACCCTCATAAGCATCAACGCATCTTCCCCTCCTCTTCTCTCACGTTCTTCACTTTTCTGCATAATTTTAAAACCTCCTCCCATCTTTTAAAATGCCCCACAGGGGTTAAAAAAACACCACCCCCGATATTCCCCTCTCCTTTTGCATGTTTTCAAGTTTTCTTTCATTATAGTTATTACACTCTTCAAAGGGCTAATCTGGGTGTTCTTTCTGTGTCTCTACACGTTTTTGCAGGTTTCACAGGTCCCTAGCATGAGGCCCAAGTCTTCTGGCCGGTCAGGAGAAGTTGAGATCAAAAGTCCCAAAGTTCATTTTCTGGGTTCTGTGGCAGTTCTTCCCATGAGCGTTTCAGGGATTCTAGCGGTTTATCGTGAGACCGTTATCTCACTGTGGCGCGTTGATCTTCGACCGTTTCAGTTCACAGAAGTGCAGTTCTCTCTCCCGTGGGCGGGTGTTGCATCCACCTATTTTCAAGGTATTTCTCTTAGCTTTGACTAGTTTAATACTTCGATGGCGATCACATCTTTCTAGTTTGGGCAGTAGTCCTCTCTCTTTCCTCATATCTTTTCTTTCTTTGCTTTGTTGTACTTGCTCCACACCCATGGTGTGTGTTGTCTTTTATTCCCTTGCTCCACGCCCCGGCGTGTGTTTTTCTTTTCCTTTGCTTAGTTCTCATAGAGATGGCATGACCATGCTTAGATTCCATGTTGATTGCCTAGGTTCATGCTATACATGTTCATAGGTTGATTGCATATTGCACATTGTTTATTCATATTTATATTGTTGACATCATATCTCATTCTCAAAAGGAACCAAATATAAATCAACAGAATTTTTTGGCGATCACGGTGGGACTTCTAGTGCCAATCGTGCTAGATCTTTGTTTGACCTGCTGCTATCTATTTACCCCAATTGCCCTTGTTTTCCTCAGATTTTCCGTTTATTTCCTGATGTTTTTTGGTTCTCTGGATCTATTGGCGGTTCACTGTTCGGCCGTTTCTGGCTTAAGAGCGATCTATTATTAGACCGTCTCATCTCTCTGGCGCTCTCATATCAGACCGCCACTCCAGTCACATGTACGCATCCCGAGGTTGATTATATTTCTGTAGTTTTTGACTGTGATTTTATTCTTGGGTGCTATGTGATCTCCTCCTTGGTTGTCGTATATATTCATGTCATTGTGTGCATCTTTGATTGTTAGTTTTTAGGCTAGAATTTGCATGCACCCCGGTGCACATAGGATCATTCATATTCATACTTTAGTTGTATTTTCCTACCTTGGTGTGTGAACCTCTCGTCTCTATATTCCTTGGGGCCGACTAGGAGATCACATCAAGGACCTCCATAAGTTTCCGTGAGCCGTGAATTTCCACATGGATGCCGGGCCGATTGTACCTTTACCACACCGTGTCTAGGTTGCATAAGTGAAGGAGAGTTCACACTTAGAGTTAACCATGTCCATTATACCCTTCCTATTAGGAACCTTGTTGGAGAGAATCTTTACATTCAAATCATTAAGGTTCTAAAGGAAGAAACAATAAAAATTGGTGCATCATCACAACTTGGTTGATTTTGAGTGTCTCTTATCCCTTTTCTTTATTTTTATAAAGTTTGGGGTCTTTGTTATAGTCATTCATTGTGTGTTGTTTGTGTTGTTTGCGTTTTGTCAAGGTTCTTCATTGCATGTGGGGTTGCTTCCGATCTCTAGAATCTTCACCTAGGGGCAATTCCTTTTCCACTTTCTATTTCAATCCTTTGTTTGAGTCAAACATGTCTTCCTTTGACCTTCCCCATTCCCAAGAGGAGTCTCTTCCTCAGGGGCTTCTAGAAGACCCCTCTAGGGTCATCTCTTTCCAATCCGGAGACGAGTCCGCCCCCCCTCCATCTTCCATCTCTATGGGGGGCGCGCAGCCCACCAACCCCCTCTCTTCTCCTAATTCCGCCAATCATGTCCTCCAAATGATGGCCCATTTGGATCCGGCCCAACTTCAAGTTGTCTATTAGGCCATGCAGGGGTCCAATGCCCCATCTCCCACGATTGCTCAAGGTCTGTCTAATGCTTCCATTGTTCAACCAAGACTTGATGGGCCCACTATTCAGCACATTCCAATTGATCTCACTCCGGTCCGGCCTAGGACCATTCAATTTTCTAGTATGGAAACGGGCCAGTCTTCTGGTTCAGCCCAACAAGTTCATGACAAAGGGAAGACCACCCTCCCTTCTTGTATCCAGGCGGACTCTTATCAAGTCATTCCATCCGTGCCGCAAGTTCTTGTTGGCCCATTTGATTTCATGCGCCCGCAGCAAGGGGCGGCCCAAATCCACGCCGATATGGGTCATTCTTTGGCCCAATATCCTTCTTATGGGCCTCCTCCCACTCCTTCTGTCTACCCTTCGGCTCCCTGCTTTGAGCCCACTCCTCTTGCTTTGCCCGCACCATCTAGGGAACAAGAACTTCTTGATAAATAGGTCGCCATGCAACAACAACTCGACTTCCTCCAAAAGCGGGTTGGCCCACAATCTTTAGCGGATGTTTCAGTTCCTAGCTTTCATAACATCCGGTTCCCTCCTCAGTCCGATCTCCCCACTTACCGTAAATATGATGGGAATAGCAATCCCTTCATTCATGTGAGGAACTTTATGTATGAATCGGCGCAGTTCCAATATGATGATCGCCTTATGGCTTATTTGTTTCGCCGATCCTTGGATGGAGTCGCATTGGAGTGGTTCTATGCCTTACCGCTTGAGGACGCCGAGAGTTTTAAGGTAGTGAAAGAAAAATTCATCCAGCGGTTTCAAGACCGGGTCGGCCCAGAATATTCCTTCACAGATTTAGTTGCCGAGAAAATGTAGGCAGACGAGGAATTTGCTACATATGTTGACCGATGGAGATAGATGGCCACCCGCATGCCGAGTCACCTTCCGGAGGAAGAGAAAGTGAAGTTGCTTATTTCAAATGCTACCCCAACTTTCCGCAACATTCTTGCCATGAACGACATATCAAACATGCACCAACTATATAGCCGGGCGCGCTTTATCCAAACCCAATTCAAGGACTCCCCCATCCACTCTCTTTTCGAAGCCCAAAAGCCCAAGTATTACAAGAAACCTCAAGGGCCCGTCACCGAGGGAGTGCAAACCAATGAGTAGGTGCAAGCTGTTGCATTTCCCTTCCAATCCGCACAGTTCCGCTTTCCACAAAACCTCCGCAATCCCCAGTTCTCCATGCCACAAAACACCCAACCCGCTTTCTCCACTCCGTAAAACCCTCGCCCTACCTTCGCCGCTCCACAAAACACATTCTCCGCTCCGCAACAACCTCCACAACCTCCGCAATACCACAATGTCCCTCCACCCAACGACTACACCAACAACAACGATAAGCGCCCGGGTCCGAAGAAAGCCCAATATCCTCCTTTACCCAAGTCCCTCACGGACATATTTTCAGCTCTCATGTCCATTAATGCCATTCAGCTTCCTCCGGAACGGCCTAAGTGGAACCCGACCGTTGATCAGTCAAAGTATTGCATGTTCCATAGGCAGCCCGGCCACACAATTGAGAGTTGCTTTCAATTCAGAGATCTGGTATACGATGTGCATGAAGGGCAGCGCATAGACTGGGCCGAGATGCACAAGGCCATTGCTGAAATTAAAGAGAAGAGAAGGCAGCCGTAGAGGCAGCAAGTGCAGCAGCAACAAGCACCGCCGCCACAGTAGCAGCAACCACAGCAGCCGCAGCCGGTTCAAGACTTGGGGATTCATCAAAACCCCATGCCAAACCATCCTCCCACACCACAGCCTCAGTCGCCGGCACCGGCTCAGGTTAATTTAGTTCACCCCTCGCCTCCTGACGCTGGGTGGTCATATGATGATGACAGTTCTACTCAGCAGATAATGGCCCTCCACCATAACCACCATCACCCTGCCTCAATTTCTAGCCCCGACATCCTTATGCCCAACCATCAGACCCTTCCTTCGCCCACTAGACCATTCATCCTTCCACCGACTACTACAGTTACTCCGCTCATCACCCCCACCATCATTACTATGCCTCCGCCCACACCGCTCTCCACACCTCCACCCGTGTCCATCATCACCGTGTCTGCACCTAACCCTCCACCTGTCATCCTTCCTCCGCAACCCATCATCCCTACTACTCCCGTCATCTCCACTACACCTTCCCCCGTACCATTCATTCATCCCACCAAGCCCATTAAGCCGCTTATTTTAAGCCCATTTGAGTCCGTGCCGGCCCACAACCTTGCCCTACGGAGCAGGCATTTGTTTCACAGGAATTATCCTTCCACTGGTGCACCCGCACCTAATCCTCAGTCTTCACAACCGGCTGCTGATCAGGAAGAAGCCGAGCCACTGCCGGGTACCCAATATGATCTATTACATCACTTAGACAGGGTGCCCGCCAAAATATCTGTGTTGGAATTGATAAAAAGGTCTACGCTTCACCAAGATGCGTTAAGAAATTTTCTTCAAAAGGTGATGGTAAGCGAAGATATGGCAGTTGACAGTCTACCGACAGCTCTAGCTACAATCTCAAAGGGGCCATCAATTACTTTCTCCGAGACCGAGCTAGCACCTCTAGAAGCTCGACAGATGCCGTTATGCATTACGATAATCCTAAACAAAGTGAGTATTGATGCAACTTTAGTTGATACAGGGGTGTAGATATATTTTTCTCCTCTACTAAAGATCAATGCATTATGAATAGACCAATATGCAATGAACAAATGAAAAACGATCAGATGAGAACAGAAAATAAATGACCGTGATCGCCACCAGGGTGCCGTACATGATGAACACGCCGTACCTTGGAAAGGGAGGGGGTACTCGCCTAAGTTGCAGTGCTGGGGAGATGAACGGTTCCTGAAGAACCGCCTACACGATGCACGGTCTTATGATAGACCGCCTGAGTGCGCTGCAGAAGGTGCAGGAGGAACTACTGCTGGATGACGAACGGCTTCCTGTTGACCGCACTAACAGGACGAACGGTCCTATCCGAACCGCACGTACGGTTGAACGGCTTCAATTAAATCGCACAAGTCTACCACGCAGTAAGTTGCAAGGGGTCCAACCTCCACCCTCTCCAACCGGCCAGAGGGGATGGGTCTCGTGCTGATGATTGCTGACCTGCAAAACAACGTAAGAAACACACAAAGAAAACCTAAATTAGAACTGGACAATGTAGTAAATGTCAAAATAGCAAAAGGTGAACATTAACAAATGGAAAGGAGGATACCTGGGGGGTTTTAAACCCTTAGGGTGACAAAAACGTGGGTGGAGGTGTGCATGGAAATGAGAAAGAAAGGGGGGATATAAGGAGGAAGTGATGCATGCAATGAAAAGAAAGTGTTGAAAGCTATGAAACGAAAAGACTCAAAAATCGAACTACTCCCTGAACCGGAGGCTTGTATGGACGTAGAAAGCCTCCCTCCTTGGTGCTAGGTCACTCAAGAATGCGGCAGGGCTTCGCCGTCGACCAAAATCTCCCCCCTTTTCAAGTCCGGCCATTAGCGTCTATTTATAGAGCCTAGAAAACCAGCCCCGAAATCAGGGTTTAGAGCCATTTTCGGGACGAGATTATTAAAGATAAATCGTAGATAATATCATTATCTCTCGTCCAGTCGAAACGGCAACTAAAATGGTTAATTATCCACGGAGATATTGACAAAAGAAGTTGGGGATAAAACCATGGATAAAAGGATTAAAATCTATTAAAATTCAGCAACCGATGGGATGAACAGTCTTATGATAGACCGCTCAACAAATGAGCGGTTTACTTTTGACCGTCCAAACCCATCGGTGGAAATTCAGATAATCAGAAAATCAACCCAATTATCGCTCGAACTGACCGAAACGGCCGCCGTTAGACCCTCACAGATGAACGGTTCCTAGGAGACCGTTCCACAGTAGAGCGGCCACTGATCAACCGTTCCAGACCTGTCGGTGATAAATGGATAATTGGATAATTATCTGAACAAACCTCCAAGCGCAAGACTCTGAGAGATGAGCGGTCAGATGCCGTCCGTTCATTGGGTTTGAACGGCCATATCAGGACCGTATAAATGCCTGTCAGTGGTAATTCAGAAAATCACCCAAAATACCCCAAAATATATGGACGGTCCTTATTAAACCGCACATTAGTAGTGCGGCCAAGCATGAACCGTGCATGCATGTTGATGTTGAAACTCAATGAAAAAGCCCAAAACCACGGCCCAATAAGCCCAGAATCGACCTGGACTTAACCAAGGAGGGAGGCAACCCATAAATTGGCCCAAAACATGCCTGAAACAGCCCCAATGAGCGATGGGCAACTCGAGGCATCAACAAAAGGGAGTAAGAGAAACGACTCAACTTATCGGCATAAAACGGGTGTCAACAAGGGGCATCTATTAATGTTTGCCCGCTCAGTACTCTCCGTGCTTACAATTTATCAGAGGAGTTATTACGGCCAACCCCGACTACCATAGCCGCATATGATAATTCAAGAAGAGCATGTCATGGGGTTATCACCATTCAGGCTGAGCTTGGACCTCCTACCATGCCCATAGAATTTTATGTACTAGACATCGACCCTATGTTCAAGGCCATATTGGGTCGTCCGTGGATAGACAATCAGAGTGCCGTACCCTCCACCGCTAATCAATGCCTCAAATTCCCTTTCCAAGGGAGGGTGGTTAAGGTAAAAAGTTGTCCACAGTTCAGTCAGTCAAGACTATCTCGGAGAAAGTGCTGCCAACTCTGTGGCCCAGTAATCGGCCAGTTATTTCTATGTTAGATCTGGATTTCCCATGGGCTTATGCGCCACGCAAGCCCGTCTCTGCAGCTATTGATATTAAAGTGAAGCCCCAGATTCGAGATTTGAAAGGCTGGGATATTATATTGAAAATGGGCTATCAGCCGAGGAGAGGCCTCGGTGCGCAACTACAAGGGCGGACCAAGCCGATCCCCAAAGGGAGAAAAATGAATAGAAGGGGCCTCGGCTATCGAGAGTCCGCATTATCAATCCTAGGCGATTCTGGGCCCTTGACTTGGGACTATCGTCAACATTTTGTTAAAGGTCCTCTCTAGCCCGGCACCTTGAAAGCACAGCCAAGTCAGCCCAAGGGAGAAGAAGACACAGCTCAGGTATTTGCCAGCCCGCCATTGCTTCCGAAAGGGCCAATTGATGACATGATTGATTACAGCCAAGCTTTTGAAAGGCTATTTTATGAAGATGAAAGCTGCCAGAAACATCAGGAGGTACGGCTTGTGAAGTTTGAGCCGAAGAAACCAACTTATCATCCGCGGAAAAAGGGGAGCTCGCCCACTATCTTTACTTGGTCTCCCTCCCGTCTTATGTCTCTCTTCCAGCAGCTGGAATCTATACCTCATTCACCTCCGATCATGATTGATTCGTACTTTGCGGAACTTTCAACCGAGGTGCTGATTATACCCTGTGCATGTGGGCAATGCCCACCTATTGATCTCTCCACAATGTGGACCCCCCTCATCCAATCTCTCCAATATGTGGTTCTCTTCTTCTGATCCCTTTTTTGATGTCTTGTTCCCGTCTCTCTTCCCTCTTTAACTTCTTCCGCCACCATCTTCTTCCCCTTCTTGCTACATGATCTCCACTGATCTCCAAAAAAAAAAGTCAAATTTGAAACAAAGATTTCGGTGGAAGATTACGCTATCTTGTCTCCAGCCTCCTCCCAGGGGCACGAGTCCCCTGCTGCTTCTTTCCCATTAGATTTCCTTTCCCCTAGGTTAGATGTAGGGTCTGTCGAGTCTAGGAAAGAAGAGTATGTTAGGTCTAGAGAAGTAGGGTCTTGTTCTAAGTCGTCCAACCCTTCCTCCCTTGAGTCGCGCCCGCTTGCGCGTCATTCCCAATCTGTTCCTGATAGGTTCTTGCAGGATCTTGCTCAGTGCTGTCATGCTCTTATGAAGTGTCCAGAATTCGTAGCTACGGCGATTGTTATAGAAGAAGATGAGGAGCAAGAAGGGGTGTGGAGCGACGACAGACTAGGTGTATATGAAGTCCTGGATGAAAAAGACCCGGTCGATGATGAGGATAGCAATGTAGATGACACCGCCAATCTGTATGTGCAAGGGTTAAAGAGATTCGACGAGCCATCGTCGGTAGTGGATGAACCTACAAAGGAAATGAATCTGGGAACTGAAGAAGATCCAAGGCCCATTATCATTGCCGCTAATCTCCCTCCGCAGGTAGAAGAAGATCTAATCAAGGTGCTAAGGGAGTATAGCGATTCTTTTGCCCGGTCTTATGAGGACATGTCGGGTCTTGACCCCTCTTTAGTGGAACATCGACTTGTGCTTAAACCAGGGGCAACACCCGTAAAACAAAGGTCAAGAAGATTTCACCCCCACATGGCCTTAAGGATTAAGTAAGAGGTCGATAAATTATACAAGGCCAAGTTTATCAGAGTGGTCTGTGGGTGGCGAACATAGTCCCTGTCATCAAGAAAGATGGAAAACTGCGCATCTGCATTGATTTTAGGGATCTTAACAAAGCATGTCCCAAAGATGATTTCCCGCTGCCTCACATAGATGTCTTGGTAGACAACACCGCTGGGTATGAAGTATTATCATTCATGGACGGTTATTCTGGATACAACCAAATCCATCTCGCTCCCGAAGATCAAGAGAAAACCTCCTTCACCACGCCCTGGGGTACGTATTGCTATGTGGTTATGCCGTTTGGTTTGAAGAACGCCGGCGCCACCTATCAAAGGGCGATGATGGCTATATTCCACGACATGATGCATATCTATATGAAAGCTTACGTGGATGACATCCTAGTGAAGTCGAGGACCAAAGAAGAACACCCCTCCATTCTGGCTAAGGTGCTCCAAAGAGCTAGCGAGTACCAGTTAAAAATGAACCCTAAGAAATGTGTTTTTGGAGTCTCTTCAGGGAAGTTGCTAGGCTTCATAGTTAGGAAACAGGGGATTCAAATTGATCCTAATAAAGCAAAGGCCGTCATGGACATGCCTCTGCCTAAGAATATCACGGAACTCCAAGGATTAATTGGCAGGTTACAATTTATTAGAAGATTCATATCCCAACATTCTCAGAGGTGCCGCCCATTTTATGAATTGCTAAAGGCGGGGGTTAAGTTTGAATGGAATCAAGACTGTCAAAAGGCCTATGAAGACTTAAAGGAATATTTGACCAATCCCCCGATTTTGTAACATTCTGTCCCTGGGAAACCCCTAATCCTATACATTTCTGTCATCGAGGACTCCCTAGGGGCGGTCTTAGCACAAGTAGATGACGAAGGCAAAGAGCGGGCAGCTTATCATCTCTCCAGGTTATTTAACCCGGCGGAGGCCAAGTACATCGCCATGGAAAAGACTTGTGCCGCCTTAGTATGGGTAGCTCATAAGCTGAAACACTATTTTCTAGCCCACCCAGTGAGGTTGATCTCTAGAATGGACCCGATCCGTTATCTCTTAGAAAAGCCTGTCCTTTCTAGTAGGTTAGCTCGCTGGCAAAGCTTCCACTCTCAATTCAACATCACATTCGTCGTTCAGAAGGCAATCAAAGGATATGCTATCGCTGAGCATCTTGCACATCTTTCTATCCCCTGCATAGACTCTATTCAGGATGATTTCCCTGATGAGCATCTCTCTGTCCTTACTCATCATCCCTTCTGGTCCATGCACTTTGATGGTGCGCTCAATTCCCAAGGCCGAGGGATAGGTGTTGTTCTCCTCACTCCGGAAGGGGTGACGATTCCCTTTGCTTACCAGCTCCGTTTTCCTGCTACCAATAATATCGCTGAGTATGAGGCTCTCCTGGCCGGATTAAAGCACGCCTACCTCTTAGGCGCACGCTACCTAAACATCATAGGAGACTCATAGCTCGTTCTGCGGAAGGTTCTGTCCACTTACCGCACTCGTGACCCGAAGCTCAAGCCATATCAAGATTTTTTTATAGTAAAATTTTTATTATTAATATTGAGAAAAGAGTACACAGACAACGGGGCATTCCTCTGGGAAACAAAAGGGCAAGCAAAAGAATTAGCCCTATAGAAAGCAAGGAAATAAAAAGCAATGGCCTAAAGATTAACTACTAAAAGAGACTAAGATAACCCATCATCCATTCTTAGTCCCCCCTGAACCCGAAGACGGTCTAGAATCAGAAACGGGGCCAGAGATGCCAAGACAAAGAGCCTGCCAACTAAGCTCTGACATCATAGAGCTCGAAATGCTTTGACCTACGACGATTCTTCCTTTTGCTCTTACAGACGGGCTGGAAGGGAATTTCAATCTCCGTGCCTTGCTCCTCCACTGAACCGTCAATCTCGCTGGGTGCACAATCTGAGGGATGACCATCCAATGCGTGTGCAGGAGGGTAGACATCAAACGGGGCAACCCCACCAACAGCCCGAGAAGAGGCAGCAGGGGTTGGGGGAATTTCATCGCAGGGGCTAGCACTCAAGACCATCACATCATGGGGCTGCAAAACTGGGAGAGACGGAGCCAAGACGACAGCAGTAGCAGAGGGCCGAGCACGACAAGGGGCCCCAGACCTAGAGAAAGCAGGCCGAGCGTTCAATTTATCTCTCATAGCGCGCAGGGCGGCGAAGCAGGCCAAATGGTCTGCCTCCTTTTGGAGGACGACGGCGTCCGGATGAAAAGCAAGTGACGACGAAGTAGCCACAGGTGTAATGGCTTTGGCGGAAGCAACCGCAGCGAAACCCACATCAGAGGCACCACCGAGCTGATCACTTTCGGCAGGAGCATCATCGGTGCCAACATGAATAACACCTGTAGCTGGAAGATGAGAAAGGAGGCCCCGGGCGTCCTGACGGGGGGCAGCAACATGGGGTACCTCTGGATCACCAATAACCTTGGGGGCATCACCAACCTGAGCATCAACAATAGCAGGAGGCTGATGAATAGGAATCAGAGCTGCAGGAGGTAGGGCATGGGAGGGAGCAGTGCCATTCGCAGGGAGCTTAGCAGGGTGCCAGACCCGCTTATGGCCAACTGGAGCAGCAGCTAGGGAGGGGCCGGCCTGCGTAGCAAGAGGAGGAACACAGTCCTGGGCATTAGAATTAGCAGCAGGGCCAACATAATCAACGGACTTCTTCTTGCATTTAGACGGCAAATGACCAAGCCATTTGTAGTTGGAGCAGAACATGGGAGGGGCAGGATAGTGCAGGGGCTGCCACGCACCACCAGACCCAATGCCAATCCAAACCCGGTGTGGAAGCTTCACAGATACGTCCAATTGGACACAAACACAAGCAGCTAGAGTGCGTGTTAAACATAGTGTATTCCTGTCAACTTGGAGGACCAGGCCAATGCTACCAGCAATAGAGCGGATCATGGCTTCACTATAGAAGTTGACCGGCAAACTCGGCATCTCCAGCCACACAGGAACAAGAGGAGAATCTTCATCAGGTGAAAAGGCCAAAGACCATTTAGAAAACCAGAATGGCTTGCCCTTCACATACAAAGACTCTTTGAGAAGAACTTGTAAGAAGTCATCTTGGTTCTGAAATCGCAGCAACAAATGGCGCCCATCCAAAGCACTCAGAAGGAAGTCTTGCTTCAATTGAAACCGCTGGGCAAGGTGCAGTCGAATGTCTTGGAATGGCGGTCTGCCCAGGGGTGTCTTGGCCACAATAGCATGTTCCAAGTGCTTGTAGGACATATGAATCTCGTCCAAGGTGAAGAAGGCTGCAGGCTCTCCATTGTCTGTAGAAGCAGGGCTATGGACATCAATAGGAAGGGCCGGAGGAGGGGCGGAATGAAGAAGCACCTGGGCGAAGGATGGAGGCGCAGCATGTGGGATGCTGCCGCACGCATCCCCTGCAGCAGATGACGAGGGAGGTAGACCGGAGCCGCACGCAGCAGCCCAAGGGGACGCGCCCTGGGCACCAGCAGCAGGGCCAGGCAGACCGGCTCGCACCGCAGCCAGGGCAGGGCCAGCCACAACACGACCAGCGCGAGCACCACCAGCAGCACGGGCAGGAGCACCTCCTTGTACGCCAGTAGCAGGGGGGCCCGCAGCCGGAGCAGCAACCAGGGCGCCACTCGCAGAAGGGGGCAGCAAGGCGCCAGCAGCATCACAGGGCAAAGTAGCAATGAAAGAATGCTCATGAGCGGCAGCAGCCAAAGCATCAGCAGATGGGGCCAAGACCTTGCTAGCAGCCAACGCACCAGCAGGAGACACCTGCGATGCATCTGGAGCAGCGATGATCGGAGAGACAGGCGGAGAAGTAGAAGGGGCATGAGCTGAAGAAGAGGGGTCACAGGCAGAAGGAGCCACCGCCTGGCCAGCAACCGGAGCACAACCAGGAGGAGGGACCAGCGATGGAGGATGGGAAGGAGAAGCCCCCCCCTCCGGGGCCAGCCATGGCTGGGGAGGGCCGCCGCGGCCAACAGCAGCCCTAGGGCGGGCTCCTGCGCGGCGGTTTTTTAACCGGAGAAGAATGACAAATTTACCCTTAAGTTTTGTCAAGCCATATCAAGATTTGGTCACTCTTTGAGCTCGATAATTTTGTAAGTTGATCTACATCCATACCCCTCGATCTCAGAACATTCTCGCTGATGCACTGGCGTCACTTGCTTCCTCTTTATCTTTCCCTCTCAGTCGGAGCACTGAGACTATCGTCATTCAGAGGTTATATGCTCCCTCTCTTCAGGATCATTGGTACCATAACCTTAGGAAGACTGTAGAGGCTAGGGTTGAGAAGGAAGATTTGAAAGAAGTGTCTCTAACGGAATTAGAAGAGATCTTGGAGGAAGAAGAGTTGCCATGGTACCATGAAATAGAGCTGTATTGCAAAGATGGATCATTCCCAACTGGGGCAAATGCCGAACATCGTAAGACTATTAGAAGAGCCGCCTCAGGATACACTATCATTGCTGGAGAATTGTACAGGCGCGCTCTCAATGGAATGCTCATGAGGTGCCTAGATGATGATGAATCTTGGAAGGTGGCCAAAGCAGCCCATTCTAGTGAGTGTGGATGTCATGTTAATGGCCAGGCTCTAGCGAAGAAGATCCTTAGGCAGGGTAATTATTGGCCCACTCTAGATAAGATTGCTCCCTCTATGTTCGGAGGTGTCTTAAATGCCAACTCCACGCTGACAAAATCCATGCTCCAGCTTCATCTCTTCATCCTCTCTCTGCTCCTTGGCCATTCTCCATGTGGGCTTTCGACGTTGTTGGCCCGCTCGGTGATCCTAACTCTGAAACTAAGCAAAAATCCTCCATCCTTATCGCCACTAAGTACTTCACCAAGTGGGTCGAAGCGGAAGCATACGCAGAGATCAAAGCAACAACGGTGTGCCGCTTCATCATAAAGAACATTCTCTCACGGTTCAGAGTGCCAAGCAGCATCATCACCGAAAATGGACCCCAGTTCATCACTCAAGAGCTCAAGGACCATTGTAAGAAGTTCAATATTGCATTGCATCATTCATCTCCATATTATCCTCATGGCAACGGTCAAGCCGAGGCCACTAATAAAACCCTTCTTAAAATCATAAAGAAAACGTGCGAGTCTCACAAATTTTCTGATTGGCCTGAACGGTTAGTGGAAGCTCTATGGGCTTACCGCACCTCTGTCCGTACTCCCATGAGGCAAACCCCCTATGCTCTCACCTACGGGATGGAGGCGGTGCTCCCATATGAAATCTTGGTTCCTTCCCTAATGGTGCAGCTCGATAAGAAACTTAATCTCGATGAACGTCGAGAGGCATTGCTTGTCCAATTGGAACTCTTGGATGAGAGGAGGATGAATGTGGCCGATCATGTATCCGTTTATCAAAAGAGAGTTTCACGTTATTTTTAAAAGAAGGTAATTGAATGCAAATTTCAAATGGGTGATATGGTTTTGAAACGCAAATTTATTAGGTCCGGAGGTCCTAGGTCCAAATTGCAACCCAACTGGGAAGGTTCGTTCGTCGTAAGAGAGGCTTATCCAGGGAACACATACTGCCTAGTTAATGCAGAAGGTGAGGAGTTGTCTCACGCTTGGAATGGGTTGTATCTTAAGCACATTTACCCTTAGAGTCAGGCTAATGAATGCCCGGTAGCGAGGTGTCCCTTCCTCGAACACGAAGGAGGGCCCCGAGTTCGGCAAATCACATACTTCACGGCATTCATGGTCGGGTTCCGTAATTATGTAGACACCATTTGTAATGCCCCGGGTTCTGCGGATCCTCCTTCTCGGGTCCCAGATCTACGTTTTCGGTGAATCTGGCTCCGTTGTGTCCGAAATGATGTTTCGGACATCTTTCATGTTCGGATCGGCGAGATCCGGAGCTGTTTCGGAGGGCCAGAGCGCGTCCGCGGCTTTTTCGCGTGTGTTTTTCGATTCCTGGTGTGTGTTTCGGTAATTCCTTCAGAGCCTCGTTACGGGTGAACCGGGCTGTTCACCTAGCCGAGTGTGGTACCGTTGCGATGGGTGCGTTCCGAGGATCGCAGAAACGTGATTTTTCTATTTTTCAGAATTTATGGATTTTCCCTATATAAACCCCCTCCCTTTTTCTCTCTCTCCCCTCTCATTTCTCTCTTCTCTCCCTCTCTCTTCTCACGCTCTCTCCTCTCTCCCTCTCTCTCCGACGGACGACGGGGTGGAGTGCGGGCGAGGCACGGGCGAGGATGGATGAGGATCGAGGCAGTGGAGGCGCGGTGAAGCTCGGCCGTGGGTTCGTGGAACTGCGAGGCTTCAACGGCGTTTTCTTCGCGGATCAGTGAGCTCGGGGCGCGAAATCTTCGGTGGAGGTAGGGAGATGGACCCCCAGCTCGTGCTCTTTCCTTTCCGCGAGTTTTGTAGGCCGTGGTGAGCCGAGCGGGCTAATCGGGGCGATTTGGGGAAAAATCCATGATTTTGGGGAGTGAGCCTGATCTCTCGTTTTACGGCATTTTTAGCCGAACCAGGGGTTTAGATGCATGCCTAGGGGCTTGGGGATGGATTCCCCTTCGTTTCCCCATCACCCGGGGGTGATCGGGGCGTGGATCGGATTTTTGGGTGGTTTCTCGCCGTTTCGCTCTCGGACGGACGCCCCAAGGTGGGTGCGTCACAGGGCCCGTTAGCCTTTTGGTGGTCTGTGGGTGTGACGGTCCCACGATAGACCGCCACGGCGCTGTGACGCGCCTGGGTTGGACCGTCAGGGATGATCTGACTGTTGGCTTCCGTTCGTTGGTTTTGACCGTTTGGGGTTAAGGCCTGTGGCGCACCAAGACTGGCGCGTCATAGCCTTGTAACGCCCCTGTGTGGGTGCGTCAGAGCGGACGCGTTCCCACCTTGTAATGCACCAGAGTTGGTCCGTTACAGCCTGTGACGCACCGAGCGGGACACGTCACAGTTGGTTTCATCCTATCTTGTGACGCATCAGGGCTGGCGCGTCACAGACTGTGACGCACCAGGGCTGACACGTCAGAGACCGTGACGCACCAGGGTAGGCGCATCACACACCACCTTGCACCGAGCATCTGACGGCCCTTTATTGGTGCGTCAGAGTGGTTGTGATGGTCGAGGCTTGGACCGTTACAGACTGTGACGGCCCAAGCTTAGACCGTCAGGCTCTGTGTGGTGCCGAGATGAGTTTTCGTGTTCTCTGCGATCGTTTCGCGTTGTGTCGGTCCCTAGTCGACCCGATCATGACCCAGTGGTCGACTTGCGATCTTGTGAATGCCCCAGACACCCTTGGGATTCTGTGTCCATGTTTTGAGGGTGTCGGGAGGACCGTGTTACCTCGTTTAGCGTGCCCGTAGGTTTGAGAGTTAGAGTGACTTCTCGCGTGTCGAGCTTTCGTGTTACGCTAGACCGAGTCACCGTGTATCAGTGGGGGTGCGGTGGGGTCTCCCCCGCATGCCGTGAGTTTTCCTGGAAGATGATTCCCGAGTGGGCCATGTGTTTGGCCTTGGACTGCGAGTCTAGTTATCGGCGTAGCAACTTGTGCGTTGCCCTGAGAATCATGCTTCTGTGCTTTCCGCGTGGGCCATGCGTATGGCCTTGGACTGCGAGGCCAGTTGCCAGCCTGGGGCTAGAGAGTTCCCACCTTTCCCTATGAGTGGGATTTGGTTTGGCGGCCTGTGAGCTACCTTGGGAACCATGTTTCTGCGTTTCTACGTGGCCGGGTGTGTGGCCCGTGGACTGTAAGTCCCATTTCTTCTCCGACTGTGATCACTGTGCGACGATGCTGGTACGTGGGATGGTCCCCGTACATCGTCGGGTTCGGACGTTGTTTTTCGTTGACTTGAGATTCTACTCCGTAGTGACCCTCCCCTAGTCGTAGCCTGCTTACACGCGTGTGGTCCCACCAGGGAGTGGTGGAGAGGCTACCCTTAGAGACGGTTTGTGGACCGATTTTCGTCGGGCCCCGCATCTAGCAGCCAGAGTCCGATTGAGGGGAAAACCGGTCAGAGGGTCAGACCAGGGATGGACGGTTTGTGTGTGCACACGTGGTTGGAGGCGGTTGACCCTCGTCGATGGGTGTGACCCCAGCTGGTCACTTGTTTGTGGTTACTTGTATGGTGTCTCAGTTCCCGCTTGGCCGGAGGGAGACACCTGAGGCGCGGACTAAGACGTCAGTGGATGTATTCGGCCTTACTTCTAGTGGGAGGTACTCCTGTTCTGGACAGAGAGTGACAGACTGTCAGTTTCCGTGACTTCGACCTTCGGGTTCTCGGTCGTGTAGAAATCAAGACGACAGTGGAAGCAAACCCGTGCAAATGTCTGCCAGGAGACGACAATTTTGATAAGAAGATGAGATCAAATCTCGACAGCCAAAGGGGTGACTTCGATGAGGTGTTGGCCCAAAGTAAGGTCGGGCAATAACCGTGACGGGGGAGCAACTCCCGAGGGCGAAGCCCAGCCTACGAAGGCGTCATTAATAGTCCCGAACCCGGGGTCCGAGGGAGACGAAAGCCGTATCGTTCTGCTCATTATTATTATTATTATTTATTGTTATCATCATTTATTTATTATTATTATTATTATTATTTGTTGATCCTTCTTTTATTACCCGTGAGCTATAGACTCTTCTTCCATTTATTTTATTATTATTATTATATTTTTTATTTACACACACACACACACACACACACACACACACACATATATATATATATATATATTATACCATTATCATTATATAAATTTCTTTTATTATCATTATTATGTCCCCCTTTTTTTATTGTGATGTGGCGTTTCAAATGAAGGCTGCACCGGGTGGACGGGTTGAGGAGTGTGTCGGGCAAGGCACTATAGAGTGTGCCGCTAGGGGGAGAGTGCAGGTGCACCGGATGAAGGGGCTGGAGAGTGTGCCGCTGGAGGTGAACCAAGGGCGTGCCAGGCTAGGATGGACTGAAGTGTGCTGGGCTAACAGAGGCTGAAGTGTGCCGGGCTGACAGAGGCTGAAGTGTGCCGGGCTAGGGTAAGGTCTGAGGGGAGGTTCCCTTGTTCATGAAATTCAGATGGAGTGCCTTAACTGGATGGCTTCAGTTCCCTTCATTATGTGATTAAGTCCACAGTCATGTTCAACATTTTGCCACGGTAGTGCTCAGTTCAGTTATGCGAATCTTGCCCGGTTCTCTTGACTTGGTTGGAGTGCTTTATGATTGCTCGTTTCATTTGTTCGTTGCTTCCTTTTGTCTTTTAATGTGTTGTTATTCCTGAAGAAAATTCGGCAGCATCTCCCCTTGACCCGGATACTAAGGGAGGTATAAGGGGAACACGTCTACAAGGAGTGACATGACTCGACAACTTGAGGTGTGTGCCAAGGCAGCGACACCTTTAAGAAAGCTTCGGAAAACCCAGGGAAAACAACGAGCGAGAAACACTGGGCTGAAACGGGCTAAGGATGCATCAACTGGAAGTGACCTAGGTGTGCCGGGTGAAGGCAGGCCAAGGGTGTGCCGGCCAAGGCACAGGCCAGAGGGTGCACCGGGCTATGCAGGCTGGGAGGTGTGCCGGCCAAGGCACATTCTAACGAGTGTGCCGGGCGAGAGGACTAGGAGGTGCACCGAGCCGGAGGGGTCAAGGCTGTGCCGGCTGGAAGAGGCCAAGGGCGTACCAGACAAGAGAGGTTGAGGGCCCACTGGGCTAGAGGGGTGAAGGACTGGGATGATTGGAGGAGTGCACCAGGCTGGGGGGGTTAAGGCCGTGCCGGTTCAGGATGATTGGAGGAGTGCGTCAAGCTGGGGAGGTTAGGTGCATGCCGGCCAGAGTGGTTAAGGCTGTGCCGGCCCGGGGGAGGTTAAGGGTGCTGGCCCAAGGTGGAGAGAATGCCCTTGATTAGGTGGTTCAGAGTATGCTAGCTCACGGTACAAAGAATGCACCGGGTTGGGATGAAATGGCGTATGCCAATAAAATAAAAATAAAAAAAAAAAGGAATGAGGGGCAAATGCACCGAATTGGGCTTGGCCCGGGGGTGTACATGTTGTGCCCCTATGGTTTTGATGTCAGTAAGCACTATGAGTATGAATGATTGATCAGCATGTGTCTGCATATGAATGATTGATTGAGCATCTTACTTCCATGCGTGCATAAAGAGTCGTATGGGTTCTGGTATATAGAGTGCGTCGACGCACTGCAGTGGCTGCGTCGACTCAGTCTAGTATTTCTGGAAGGATACCCATTCTGAAAGGGGGTGTGCGTTGATGCAATATGGGCACTGCGTTGACGCAGCCAGTTGTGTGTTCTAGCATTAACTCTGTGGAAACACATGCATATTCGGTGCATTGTCTGTTCTCTGTATCGGTGTAATTCTAGTTCGTGCATAACAAGTGTAGTTTGCATCAGTGCATTATCTGTTGTTGCACGCCATATAGTCGGTGCATTTCTTCACATTTGCATAGCCGGTGCATACCCAACATCAGTGCATTCTCATGTTGACTTCATAGACAACGATGGTGCAATGTATGTATTCATGCACATTGAATCAGTGCATCGCTTTGCCTCACACATACACATAGTCAGTGCATCGCTTTGTCTCACGCATACATAAAATACACAAAGTCAGTGCATCATTTCACAAGTATGTACAACCTCTGTTGATTCGAGCGTCTAAGTCTGTACATCATTTCATCAGAGTCTGTACATTATGAATTCATGCTTAAACTCTAGGCACAGCAAGTCGATGCATCTTTTGTACCATGCACTCAAAGTCTATACATTCTGTTGCATACATACGTAAAGTAGTATCATGCACACAAAAGTCTGTACATCATCTTGTCGCATGCATACAAAGTCTGTACACTCTTTATTGGCGTGTCTGAGCATTCCTCTTCAATGTGCATACTTTCCTATATGCATACTGCATTACCTACCATCAAGTCTGTACATGCTTTGCATCAAGTCTGTACATGCTTAGTTCAACTCTCGAACTAACTCGGTGCGTCTTTATTTCTTTCCTTTCAGATTAACTCAAACTGATAACAAGTCTGATCTGATAGGACTGCTGGTCGAGGAACTTAAGAAGAGCACGTGATCCAAGAATGGAGGATGTGCCAGGATCGTGACACGTGTAAAGCAGTGAGCTGAAATGCTGCCACATGGTCTAGGCTCTAGGGCGGATATTCGTGGAAGACACACGCCCATCTATCTGCTGATGCTATAAAAGGGGGACCTCTCCATCCAGAGAATGTAATCGTGAAAAGAGTGATCAAAATTGGGAACTTACCTAAAAGAGTAGAAGCAGAGAGAGCCTGCACGATCCGAGAGAAGAAAAGAGATAACAGTAGAGAGGGAAAAGAAGCAGAAGAAGAGGAAGAAAGAGAGAGCAGAAGAAGAGCAGAGGAGGAGAGTGTTCGAAAAAGAAAGAGTGAGCAGTGACAGAAGTAGATAGAAGAAGAAAGGTCTACAGCAGCACGATCCAGTGAGGAGAAGAGAGTAGCAGCAGAGAAGAGCAGAAGTGAAAGTGAGAGAGCTCGTGAGATCGAGAGAAATCGAGAGAGAGAGAGAGAGAGTGTGAAGAAGGAGCTTGAGGAGAAGAAGAAGAGAAGCTTCATTGAAGATCTGTTATCTGTTGGCTCTTAGATCAGATCCAGACCAACTTGTTCCTATCGTTTACAACTTTCAGTTGCTGTGTTTCCTTTATTCTTCTTATTTTTCTTTTGAAACTCTATTTCAAACTGTTAGTCAATAGAGCTAAGCTGTATTGATCAGCGTTGCAGAGGAGGATTCCTCTGGATAGCAAGCTGTGCTGCTCAGCGGGCGAGGTGGATACCTCGGACAGTAAGCTGTGTTGCTCAGCGATTGTGGGCAAGCTGTGAGGCCCAACTGTTTAAGCTATGTATCTGTGGAAGCCACACTCGGGTTTGAGTGTGGGGTGGACGTAGGTCTACGGACCGAACCACCTAAAAATCCCCTTGTCTACTATGGTTTGTTTGCCTTATTCGATTCGCTAGATGTATGCATAGGCACGATCTATTTCTTATATCTAGTGAGAGATAGGTTTGCACACCGTGAGTTTGATTCTGGTCTTGATAGAGTCTAGTTGATTAGATGAACTGAGTCATCTCTTTAGTTTATATGGAGTAGATCAGAGGTACAATCTATCTGATCTTCCCTCCATCATTCGAAGAGTGCATCTAAGCTGATTAAGGCATCCATGGGTTTTTAATTCCGCACCTCTGTTTGTTTAATTTTTTTAATTGGGCAAAATTCTTAAGGATATATTCATTCACCCCCCTCTGAATCTATCGCACCAGCGTCAACAATTGGTATCAGAGCGGGTCTCTGTGAATCCTGATCCAACGATCTACAGAGGATCCTGCTGTACTCGGTGTGTTTCTGGAAAGGAGATCATGGACAAGATAACTACTATTCATCAGGAGCAAGAACGGATGTGTTTGATGGCCGAACGGGGAGATGATGATGAGGAAACAACTTCTCAGGTGAGTCTCAGATCAGAAGAACCTTCTTTTGATGAATTGGTTGAAATGTATGATGAATTGTTAGAGTTGTCCAAGAAAATGAAATCTGAGAACAAAAGACTGAAGAAAAAGATCGAACAAAATAAGTCTAAATTCACATGTGATGCTTGTCCTACATTGAAGCAGTCTTATGATACTTGTTTAATAGATGTTCAAAATTTTTAGGAACAAAATGGTTCTTTAAAAATTAAAAATCAAACATGTTTGAACAAGATATCATAACTTGAGAATCAGCTGAATAAGAAGAAAGATGAGCATCTAAAAGGCATGCAAGAACTGAACGAGATTAATTCTGTAATGGACAAATTGAAATTTGAAAATGCTGAAGTTCAAAAAGAAAATGAAACTCTCAAGGCTAGAATGAATGAAGTCAGTAATGAAGCTGTACATATTTTCTCTGTAGAGTCAAGCTGCAACAAATGCTCGGTTCTGCGAGAACATAATGAAGAACTCTATAGTGAAAATAAATTGTTGAATAAACAAATTGACTCATTTAAAGATGATCACAAAAATTTGCTTACTGAGAAAATTAAAGTAGAAGAAAGAGAAGAGAAACTAATTGAGAAACTGGAGTTGATGTCCAGTAATGAAGAATGTTATGAAGAAGCTAAGAAGCTGACCAAAGAAAACACTGAACTAAAAGCTGAAGTTGAAAAATTAAAGTGGTTAAACACTGGTTTGTCTGAAAAACTTCTCACCATAGAAAAAGGAAAAACTGTCTGTGATGAAGAATCACAAATTTTGAAAAATCTGGAACAAGAAATTGGTATGTATAAAACTGCAAACAAAGTTCTAAGCGAATGTGTTAATTACAGTGAACAGGAGATAGCCAGTTATGAACTTCACATTACTTCTTTAGAAAATAAAATTTATTATCTGGAAAACTCAGCATCCGAGTCCGCTAAAAATAAAGGAAAAATGAAAGTTGTCATGCAAGGAGAGGATGATAGTTCAAGAAGGGGGATAAATTGCAGTTCTGATGTTAAGGAAATTACTAGAAACCTGCTACACACAATTTTCGTGCGAAGCTCTGATCTAGCTGGTACGTCAAATCAATCCCCAAAATAAAATAAAAAATAGAAATTACCTCCATCATCTGTATTTCAGTTCAACGCACAAAAAAATGAAAAATAAACAAAAATTGCTAAGAATAATCAGAAAGTGAAAAAGAAGGGTCAAACGAAGAAGGTGAAGACTGTTCCTGATCATGCCCTAAAATCTGCTAGCTCAGGTGAATTCGATGAGTCAATGCACATTGCACATGCCTCATGTACTCATTCGTATGCATCTAGTCAATCTGTGAGTAACCATGCAACCAGGAAATCACAGATATCATGTCACTACTGCGGAAGGCATGGTCATTACATGGATGACTGCAGTGTAATGAAGAATGATGATATGATGCATGATAAATCTCTTACAAATCATCATCATAACCCCAAAAGAAACACTCTTGTTTCAAACCAACACATCATCTATTATAACTGTAACAAACGTGGTCATAAAGCTGTTGAGTGTTGGTTTGGGTCTTCATGGGGATACAATGACTCAAGAGGCAAGCACCTAAGGTGCTTCGAGTGTGGGAAGCATGGCCATACAGTGAAGGATTGTTGGCATGCCCAAGGAGGCCATGTTAATGAAAAAATTTTCAAATTCTCTGCCAAAAGACCTGTGAATTTTTCATGTTTTAACTGTGGCAAGTCAGGTCACAAGTCTGCGGAATGTTGGTTGTCAGACAATAAGAAACAAAATGTCTATGGGAACAGCAGGAAATTTCATGCTCATACTCATAGGTCTCAAGCTGCTGTTGATATGCATCATAGAATCAGAAAATCCACTGTCTTATGCAGATATTGTGGTAGAATTGGACATTCCATGACAAATTATTATTTGATGGATTTTGATGATAATCTTGCTAAAAGATTGTTTAGAACACCTTTTAGGGCTAAAACAGGACCCAAGGCGGCTTGGGTTCATGCAGGATCAAAATGATTATTTTGCTACAGGTGTGCCTTGGAATGAATAAAGGGGGTTAATAATGCAAGGCACTCAAGAATGAAACCCCCAGGATTGCACTGTACAGGTTAGTTCTGAAAACTTTGCTTAAATTCTATCTTCTGAATTTGTCTGCTCTAGATGCTTGCATATCATGATAATTTCGTTTGCTGAATGCATTACATATTCATTCATGATGCATAATTTGTCAAAACTCCCTGCATTCCGTCATTGCACTTGTTGCATTTAAAATCTTCATACAATGCACATAGTCAGGGGGAGTAAGTCAAAGCATTTCGTGTGTATCATGCATACTTGTTAGGCTAATTCCCTGCATGGTCTTCATGTTATTCATGAGTGGGTGATGCATATGCATACATGTAGTTAAGTGCATTTCATGTATTTTATATTGAAAAATCCAAAAAGGGTTGAATTAATGAATCTAGACAGAGGAAGTCTTTTTGATCATCTTATTCACTTTCACCTAAATCCTCCTGTCTAATTTATTGGATCTTCTAATGCTCTCAATTTGTTTCAATTGAATTCTCTGTTGCCTTCACTGAAATAGCTGATATGTCTATATTCTAGACTCAGCTATTGCTTATTGATAGACTCTCTTCTGATGATCTTCTTTCCTGTTGTTGTTTCTTCCACCAGCTTACACTAATCCTTCACATACTTCTTAGCTGGTGTGACTGATTTGTTTCTATTGTTGATTAGTTGGTCAGCTATATTTTTGATCTAATCTGAGGAACACAAGCTACATGCCTTGCAATTCAGTCTGAGAATCATGTAGAAATTCCTATCATATAGGTTTAAGAATGACCACTGAATCAGACTGATATAAGGTTTATGTATTCTCAGATTTGCATTTAAATGACTTGAAAATATATGAATGATAAGCTTTAATAAATTTTAACCTCATGTATCATGAAAACCTTAGACTCACTCATCTGAAATTTGAAAATTTGAAATCAAGGCTACCTTGGTTGAGATACATAGAGTGAGTATTGTTCTTAAACATTAATTTTGAAGAGTCTGACTAAAAGGAAAATCGATTAGTAATGTAATGACTTTGCTCACTGAGAAACTGGGTCCTCCATCAAGGTAATGGAGTAAACCCAAGTCATGAAGTGTCATGGTCGCTTAAAGAAAAAAAAATTCATTGAGAACCTGACAGAGCAATGGCATGTGCGTGTTGAGTAACTGGGGAGTCTGGCCTCTAATCAAGGTGTCTCCTCACGTAAAAAGATATTTCTATTACTAACTCTGGTCTTAATGTTGAGAGGCAATGACAGTTATCACACTGAGTAACTGGGTCACTTCACCTGAGACGTGTTGTGCCTCACGTAAAAAGGTGTTGATCAACTTAAATTGCTCAGGAAAAGTATAAAGTGCTTCAAATGAAAATATCTTGCAAACTCTGTCAACTCATGCTCTTGTAAAAATGTTTAATCTCAATACTAATATGTGTAACTCTCAAAGGAGTCATTGAGATCATGCGTGTAAGACAAAGATGATTGGGTCTAAGTGTTATCTGATTATTTGGTCACCTTTATTAAAACTTGAATTCAGATATAAGTATTGAGTTTAATTGTCAAATCTGGTATACATCATAATTAAATCAGGTTGGTCAAGTTACCAATTCATAACCCTCTATGATAGGAGAGTCTATTCATGTTAAGACTTATTGTAGTGGTGCCTGCCTTACAATCCCTCATGGTCTGATTCACCTCTGACAACTTGATCAACAGGAACTTTGTTGACAATTCTCTCTTATCGGTTGATTGATTGCTCCTTGAGATGTACTGTGCTTTGACTGTTTCTCACCCCTACTCTTGTCCACACTATTGGAATCTTCCATCTTGTTTTTGTAACCAGTTCCGGTTCTGTGGACTTTCCACCTACTTTATTCTGTCCATACATATGTGAGGTGCCACAACCATTATTGTTTTGGATTCCTTGTGATGGCAGATTTCAGATTGCTTAATTAGTTAACCAGAATTCATTCCTGCACTTCAGGGGGAGTTCTGGGTCATCTGCATTTAAGGGGAGTGTAGTTAATCATTCATGTTGATAGGGGGAGTTCTTATATTTTTCTTCAGTGCTCATTTCGCTTGTTTCTTTGGGGGAGAATAGCTCGCTCTAATGTGCTTTCATGTAGTTAAAGGGGGAGATGTTATATCTATCTTTTCATACCTGCTTAATTTATTCTCTCTCAAACTATTTTCTTTTTGATGAAGTCAAAGGAGGAGAATAGTTTGGGTCGGTGTGACTCATAGTGTTGCCATCATCAAAAAGGGGGAGATTGTTGTGCCCCTGTGGTTTTGATGTCAGCAAGCACTATGAGTATGAATGATTGATCACCATGTGTCTGCATATGAATGATTGATTGAGTATCTTACTTCCATGCATGCATAAAGAGTCGTATGGGTTCTGGTATATAGAGTGCGTCGACGCACTGCAGTGGCTGCGTCGACTCAGTCTAGTATTTTTGGAAGGATACCCATTCTGAAAGGGGGTGTGCATTGACGCAGGCAGTTGTGTGTTCTAGCATTAACTCTGTAGAAACACATGCATATTCGGTGCATTGTCTGTTCTCTGCATCGGTGCAATTCTAGTTCGTGCATAACAAGTGTAGTTTGCATCGGTGCATTATCTGTTGTTGCACGCCATATAGTCGGTGCATTTCTTCACATTGGCTAGCTGGTGCATACCCAACATCAGTGCATTCTCATGCTAACTTCATAGACAACGATGGTGCAATGTATGTATTCATGCACATTGAATCAGTGCATCGCTTTGCCTCGCGCATACACATAGTCAGTGCATCGCTTTGTCTCACGCATACACAAAATACACAAAGTCAGTGCATCATTTCACAAGTCTGTACAACCTCTGTTGATTCGAGCGTTTAAGTTTGTACATCATTTCATCAGAGTCTGTACATTATGAGTTCATGCTTAAACTCTAGGCACAGCAAGTCGATGCATCTTTTGTACCATGCACTCAAAGTCTATACATTATGTTGCATACATACGTAAAGTAGTATCATGCACACAAAAGTTTATACATCGTCTTGTCGCATGCATACAAAGTCTGTACACTCTTTGTTGGCATGTCTGAGCATTCCTCTTGAATGTGCATACTTTCCTATATGCATACTGCATTACCCACCATCAAGTCTGTACATGCTTTGCATAAAGTCTGTACATGCTTAGTTCAACTCTCGAACTAACTCGGTGCGTCTTTATTTCTTTCCTTTCAGATTAAATCAAACTGATAACAAGTCTGATCTGACAGGACTGCTGGTCGAGGAACTTAAGAAGAGCACGTGATCCAAGAATGGAGTATGTGCCAGGATCGTGACACGTGTAAAGCAGTGAGCTGAAATGCTGCCACGTGGTCTAGGCTCTAAGGCGGGTATTCGTGGAAGACACACGCCCATCTATCTGCTGATGCTATAAAAGGGGGACCTCTCCATCCAGAGAATGTAATCGTGAAAAGAGTGATCGAAATTGCGAACTTACCTAAAAGAGTAGAAGCAGAGAGAGCCTGCACGATCCGAGAGAAGAAAAGAGATAACAGTAGAGAGGGAAAAGAAGCAGAAGAAGAGGAAGAAAGAGAGAGCAGAAGAAGAGCAGAGGAGGAGAGTGTTCGAAAAAGAAAGAGTGATCAGTGACAGAAGTAGATAGAAGAAGAAAGGTCTACAGCAGCACGATCCAGTGAGGAGAAGAGAGTAGCAGCAGAGAAGAGCAGAAGTGAAAGTGAGAGAGCTCGTGAGATCGAGAGAAATCGAGAGAGAGAGAGAGTGAAGAAAGAGCTTGAGGAGAAGAAGAAGAGAAGCTTCATTGAAGATTTGTTATCTGTTGGCTCTTGGATCAGATCCAGACCAACTTGTTCCTATCGTTTACAGCTTTCAGTTGCTGTGTTTCCTTTGTTCTTCTTGTTTTTCTTTTGAAACTCTATTTCAAGCTGTTAGTCAGTAGAGCTAAGCTGTATTGCTCAACGTTGCAGAGAAGGATTCCTCTGGACAGCAAGATGTGTTGCTCAGCGAGCGAGGTGGATACCTCAGACAGCAAGCTGTGTTGCTCAGCGGTTGTAGGCAAGCTGTGAGGCCCAACTGTTTAAGTTGTGTATCAGCGGAAGCCACACTCGGGTTTGAGTGTGGGGTGGACGTAGGTCTACGGACCGAACCACCTAAAAATCCCCTTGTCTACTGTGGTTTGTTTGCCTTATTCGATTCGCTAGATGTATGCATAGGCACGATCTGTTTCTTATATCTAGTGAGAGATAGGTTTGCACACCGTGAGTTTGATTCTGGTCTTGATAGAGTCTAGTTGATTAGATGAACTGAGTCATCTCTTTAGTTTATATGGAGTAGATCAGAGGTACAGTCTATCTGATCTTCTCTCCATCATTCGAAGAGTGCATCTAAGCTGATTAAGGCATCCGTGGGTTTTTAATTCCGCATCTCTATTTGTTTAATTTTTTTAATTGGGCAAAATTCTTAAGGATATATTCATTCACCCCCCCTCTGAACCTATCACACCAGCGTCAACAGTACCAGCAGGAAGGAGTAGTTCAGGAGTGTTGAGCAGAGGCAGTGGGTTCCAAAGAACTCCTGCTGCTCCAAGAAAAGGGGAGGGATGACAAGGTTACAGAGACCATTAGAGGGGGACTGCTCTCATGCCATCACGCCGGCGATACTGCGCATTGAGTTGGACAGGCTCTGCCACGCTTTGGGGAGCAAGCAACTTGAGTGGTGAGAAGGCCAAAGGGAAGAAGGAATCAAACCATGAAATGCAACGTAGATTAGGGACTGAGCAGGACCACAAGAAGAAGATGCCATCTTCGTTTATATAAAAAAAAGGGTAACACATACCATGCCCATGGGGCGAATACAGGGTGGTGCAATCAAACAGAAGAGAATGAGAAGCAAGAAAGAACAAAGAAAGAGCAAAGAAAACTAAGGAGTGGGCCGGAGCAAGGAGGGGTAAGAACTCCCCTCTCTGCCCCGTCCCCTCCTGCTACAGTCAAGCACACTCTCTCCCTCTCCTCTAACTCTCTTCTACCTTCTTCTTCTCGTTCTTCTTCTCTTCTCTCACTGTGTGTCTTCGTACCTCTATCTGTCGTTCACTATGTGTCCACCCTCACCGTTGTCTTCTTCGTGAGAGGTTTTTATACCTCCGACGTTGACGGGGGCCTCATGATGATGACTTTGTCCGAGGTTGACCCCGGTTGCGTCCACGTCAGGTGGAGGCCTACCTGCTCGAACCAGAGGGTGACACCGCGGTAAGGTGTTAGCTGGCTCCGAGGTGGCCAAGCTGCGCACCAAGGGTCCCACGCAGTGACCGTTGTGTCTGCCGCCGATTTGTACCGGTCTGCAGGTTGTAACGCTGCACCGGGTGCGGAGGCAGTAGCGCTGCACCGAGTGGAGGACTTGGTAGGGTGTGCCGCTGAGAGGGCACAATGGCTGCGCCGTTGAAAGGGCCTTGATGGCGTGCTGCTGGAGGACAAAATGGGTGCGTCGTTGGAGAGGCACGAGATAGTGTGCTGCTGGGGGCTTCAAGGAGTGTGCCGCAGGGGGCACTTCAGGAGTGTGCCATTGAAGGCTTTTGAGAGTGTGCCGTTGGGAGGGGCACATATAGTGTGCTACTGGGGCTTGAAGGAGTGTGCAGCTGGGGGCACTTCAGGAGTGTGCCGTTGAAGGCTTTTGAGAGTGTGCCGTTGGTAGGGGCACTGATAGTGTGCCGCTGGGGCTTCTAAGGGGTGTGCCGCTGAGGGGGGGCACCTGGAAGTGTGCCGTTGAAGGCTTTGAGGGGTGTGCCACTGGGGCACTTATAGGGGTGTGCAGATGGGGCACTTGCAGGGCAGTGTGCCGCTTAAGGGCACAGGGTGTGCCATTGGAGGGCACAATGAATGTGCCGTTTGAAAAGGGCTTTGAGCTTTGCTTCAGGAATTGAGAATTGTGAATTTCTTTGGGACATTCTTCACCGCCAGGGACACGAAGTTGGATCCATAGCAGTGTACAACTTCAGGAGGCTATCATGTGCTTTCTTTGTCATTTAATGCGCCCGTGCAAATGTGAGGATTTGTCGGACGGTAGTATTCTCCGGAGCCCTGGGTAGCCAGTCTCTCCGAGTCTTCTCTCTTCAGCCATGATGCCAATGCAGGACTGGGTAGGATGTAAGGACGTATAATTTTACATGTCCACAAATGCCCCCCACCCACGGGCAGCGCGGGCGAAGGATGAGCCAGGCAGTGCACGTGGGTGCACTTGTCTTCGGGGATCTGCATCCGAGATTCTGACGTCCAACTCTGGGGATGACGACCTCGTTTAACCTCGTTGTCCGTGCACGTGCGCATAGACATGGGTTCCCATGGTCATCTTTACAGTGCATGGATGGAATGTTGACGTATATATATATATATATAATATTTATTTTTTTCTCTTTTTTCTTTCTTTCTCCTTCTTTTCTTTTTTCTCTCTTTTTTTCTTTTTTGCTTTCCTTTCCCCTTTTTTATTTTTATATATTTTTATATTTTTTAATTTCCTTTCCTCGATCCTTCTTTCTTTCCTTCGTCCCCCTTTTTTTTCTCTCGTCCTTTTTTCTTTCCATATCTCTTTTTCTTTGAATGGGCCAAGGCTCTTATAAATGGGGCGGGGTTGGCCGCTCGAGCCCCCCCTTTCGATTTCAAACTCTCCCCCTTTCCCTCTCTCTCTGTGACGACCCAGAGCTCCGGATACCAATATACCGATAACATCGATACACCGATACCAAGAACTGGGGAAGCCACCCAAGAGGCTGATGAGGCCCCTGAAGGGTTAGAAAGGGTTGTTGAGGGATTACATTACGAATTGGATTTACAACGCGTAATAATAAAATTAGCAACAGACAAAAATATTAATGCGGAAGCAATTTTAAAATATCAGAGTGGTAAATATATACACTAGTCCAGATTTACAACTGAGCACAAGTCCACTACACAACTACACGGGGCATACCCCGGCCAAAAGTACAACAAAAGACGAACCGACTACACTGGCAGCTAGACTCGATCACCCAACGGTCGAGACGAGGAAGCGGCGGGAGGCTGGGGCGGCTCACCTGCAAAAGTGAAGGGTGAGTCACAGCCAGACTCAGTAGGGGTCACGCGGATCCCTACAACGCACTAACACACAGGCATGCTAAAAGAAAAGGCAACCAGCATGTAATAAGCAATTAAACAGGCAAATGGCATGATTAAAACAATTAATAAGAAAGCTTTAAATCTAACTACGCAGTAAAATAAACAGCTAACCAACTACCAAACGCCAAAACTCAAATAAAACGTTGTGCTGAAAATAAATCCAGCTCACTGCTCCCATGTGACAGGAGAAGTCTACTACAACGTAGAACAAAGAGAGCCTCACTAGAAGAAAGAGACTAGATGCGTCCCTGACGACTTACTCTGCGGCCTCCAGCAACTCACGTGTAAGCGTCTACACGGAGAGGCGTAACAAAACCAATACCGAACCGAGTAACTAGTCAGAGCGACACTCGTCAGTGCCAGTCCCTATCTCTGACCACATGTGCACACACTGGCTCTTGCCTGAACCAGGTCCTCCAGCTAGTTTTCCCCCTCCGCTGGACGCTATGGCCAAGCCGGGGCCCCACGGAAACTAGCTTACAAACCGTTGATTGGGATACCCTACCACCCCTCCCAGGTGGGTCGACCCACGTCGTAGGGCTACGACTAGTGGCTCTATCACAAGGAAAGTGAGAGAAACAACCCTACTCGCATAACCACTCACGAATCCACGTAAACCACGCTATTCACAACTCTGCATACATGGGCGGTCTTGCTCCAGCCGCCTAAACATAAACGGTCCTCCATTGGCCGCCCAGGGAGTTAAACGGTCTTCCCATGGCCGCGCCAATAGGATAAACGGTCATTGTTCCGACCGCACAAGAATCAATCGTGAAAGGATGAACGGTGCCATCAGCACCGCACGTACAGATGGGCGGTCCCTTGCTCACCGCCTAAGAAACATTAAACGGTCACCCTGTGGCCGTATAACACCAAATGAATTTAAACTAATTTGCAGAATTAAAACTAATGTGCCAATAAATCAGATAAACGGTCATACGATAGACCGTAGAAGGGACATGGACGGTCTGGTCAAAGCCGTTCCAACGAACCGCCATTGAAGGTCAAAGGAGTGAACGGTCCTAGTGGGGCCGCATAATGGGGATGAACGGTCTAGGTTAGGCCGCACAAGTCTATAAACGGTCTGGGATTGACCGTTGGGAAATCCCCTCCTAGAGGTTCCCAGGGGTTGAACGGTCCACTACATACCGCCTAAAGGGGGTAAACTGATGTGACACACCCTTGGACTTAGCAAGCAAGCACAATCGCATTCAAAACGGGCCAAGTTGGGCCACCGCTCTATCGTCACTCACCCAAGCCCGGGGTGACTTGGCAATGCCAAGATGAGGATGTGGGGTTGGGCCCTTGCTGGTAGAGGGCCAGCAAGGCCAAGACTTTATTCCAAACGGGTGGGGATGCCCAAATCAAGGGGGCCGACAAAGTGCCAAAGGCACCGGTTGCAATAGTCCCACGGTGATCACTCAAATTTATGGGGCTTGAGGATCGGGCTCTCACTCGCATAACCAGCGGAATTAGAACTAATATTGAAAGACAAGCACTAAGTGGAGTGAAGGTTTGAGCACTTACTCGACCGGTTTGAAGAAACCGGTCCCGGTCGGAGACGAGGGCGAGCGGGGAGGCGAGTGGATCCCCACACGCCGCGGCGGTGTTGCTTGACCTGCCCAAACAAAGTACACCACTACACCTCTCGCAGGAGGGGGATCTTGGGGTGGGGGTTAATGAAATTACAGACAATACTACCTCCACGCAGGGAGGGGCCTTCAGCCGGCCAAGCGGGGTGGGGAAACTATAGCAAAGAACGAGGAATAAGGGTGGACGCCGAATCTGCTTGCTGTCTGCGAGCCGGGACAGAGGGTCGGTGTTGCTGCTGTAGATCTTGATCAGGAATTTTTATGATGACGAGACTAGAGGGAAAACCTTCGTAGCTGGAAGGGGATTGCCTCAGAATTTTCTTAATTTCTTCTGGAGTCGCTGCCGGTCGGGGCGGGAGCTCGAACAAGGCCTCTGATTTTCGGACTGGCAGTAGCAGGTCACCAACAGTAGGAAGATGAGGCTGTCCCGACCGCTCCTGAACTCCGAATGAGGTGCCGTCAGTGCCGTTAGAACCGTGGGAGAGTCCTTTTTGCAGAAAACAAAACGGTGACCCCAAAAGATGCAGGAGATGATCTGTAGAACCAGAAGAGTGAAGAGAGGTCGGTGCAGACTGTGGAAAGCAGAGTCGCGCGATTGTGGGAGAAAATTGGTAACTCCTGCTCTCGGATGCTGAATGGACTTCCGCTTCCTGATTCTGAAATTAGACAGGCCGAGGAAGAACTTTGCAGAAGACCCTGAAGCCTGAGTCCTTCAGGGCTCGTCGTGATGAAGCGTTTCCTCCGGTTCTGGAACTCTGCAGTGGCCGACCTGCGCAGTCGTGGGAGAACGGGGCTCCCGGGCAGCACCGAGCTCCGATGAGGACGAACCCACTTTTGTTGCGAAGAGGACAGGCAGCCGCTTCCGTGGATGTATCTTGTGCCTTCAGAATCGCTTGGAAGTGACCGTGGTGTCTGCTGCAAGCTACGGGTACAGCTGGACCCTCTTGAACAGCAACCTGCAACTTTGACAAACCTCCAATGGAACTAGCAAGAAGATGAAGAGGACAGCATATGGTGGAAGGGGGGGATTGGGGTTGATGGAGGGGAGGTGTGGGGATTATAGCAGGGTGTTAGAGGTAGTGGGGAGGTGGAGGAAGAAGAGTGGGGGGCGATGGTTTCAGCTGGTGGAGGGAGGGTGAGGGTGCAAGTGGTGGTGGAGAATGGAAGGAGAGGGGGGCGAACTAGGCTAGAGAGGAGGAGAGGGGGGCGGCCAAAGGATATGGAGGGAAGGGTATTTGAATTTCAAATGGCTTTGGAAGTTGGAAGATGGTGTGGGGAAGAGGGATGCTTGTATTGGAATGGGGAAGATTTGGTTGGAATGGGGAGAGTGGTGTTGGAATGGTGAGAACTCTTCCTTGGAACTAGGGGGGAAAGTAAATGGGGGTGTGGGGAAGTGGAGGGCTTTAATGGTGGTAGGTGGGGGTTGGAGGTGGATGGGAGTAGGAGGAGAGAGGGAATGGGGCGAACCCCTCTTGGGAGGAGAGAGAAAGAGAGAGTAGAGGGGGGGTTGGGGATTCACTCACCCTAGGGCTTCTCACCCTAATGGATTCACTCCACTAAACTAGGCTTAGATCTTTCAAATGGTATTTTCATTGATTCATTCATTCATTAAGTTCCAAATGAAGGAAATGGGGCCCTATATATAGGAAACCCACATTTTACAATAAGACCCTGACAAAAGACTCAATGACAAATAACCGAAGGGGTAGGGGGGCTTATTGGGCCAAGCCTGCAGAATTGGGCCCAATTAGCACATTACACCATCTAATGACACACAAACTTAGGAAAATAAATGCAAGACCTAGGGACATGACTCAAATAAAATGAAAATTACATCAAATGACTCAAGTAAATAGCACAAAAGGATAAGTGGGCCTTTATAGAGAGAGGCCCGAACTCAAATGATGCCGGAGTGTGAAGAGGACCCTAGCCAAAGGGAATTGTGGATGATGTCTCCATCAAATCCCCTGGGCTGTGAAGAGCTCGACTCCGTCGAGTAGGGGTCCATCCGGCTGTGGTACTGCTCGAGGAGGTCCGGATCCAACCGCTGGAGATCCTCCCGACTCACCCAAGAATCCTCCGAAGGAGGCCGATCCTTCCACCTGACGAGATAGCGCTCATAGACCTTGCTCCGAGTGGTAGTGACTTGTTCATCCAATATTTGTTCAATTTGTTCACGCTGGGCTCTCTTGGCTGGTGGTCTCTCCTCACGGGTGGGTGCTCTCTCAAGGGAAGAAGTAGGCTCAATCGCCTCACTAGGTACCACCGTGGGTCCCTTATATGGCACTAGGTCGGCAACATTGAATGTGGGACTTATTCCATACTCCTCAGGGAGATCTAACTCGTAGGCATTTGCACCAATGCGCCTCAAGACCTGGAAGGGACCAGCCCCACGTGGCCTCAGTTTAGAGTTGGCTCCCGGGGAGAGCCTCTCCGTCCTTACCATTACAAAGTCACCCACATAAAATTCTTGGTGACGCCGATGAGAGTCGGCCAGCCTTTTATAAGCCTCATTCTTTTTGCTGATGTGCTTGCGAATTTCTTCATGCAATTCTCTAATATGTTGTGCAAAAGACTCGGCTGAAATGGACACTCTAGCATGCTGGGGAAGAGGAATGAGATCGGAAGGCTTTCTTGGTTTGTATCCATGCACGGCTTCAAATGGACTCATCCCTATGGACTTATTGATGGAGTTGTTATATGCGAATTCAGCCTGGGGTAGGATGAGATCCCAATTTCCCGGTCGATCCTCAACAAGGCACCTAAGGAGGTTCCCTAGACTCCGATTGACAACTTCGGTTTGGCCATCTGTTTGGGGGTGGTAGGCAGTGGAGAATTTAAGGAGGGTACCCATCATGTGCCAAAGAGTTTTCAAAAGTAGCTAGTGAATTTGACATCTCTATCGGAGACTATGGTTTTGGGTAACCCATGGAGGCGGACAACCTCATCAAAGAACAATCGGGCCACATGGGAGGCATCGGAGGTTTTGGTGCATGGGATGAAATGGGCCATTTTGGAAAATCTATCAACCACCACATAGATTGAGTCATGCTTTCTAGGAGTCTTGGGTAGTCCTAGCACAAAGTCCATACTTAAGTCTTGCCATGGTCGGTCGGGGATGGGGAGTGGGGTATATAGGCCGGTGTTTTGTTTCACTTGTTTGGCCGAGGCACATGTTCGGCATTGACCCACAACCTTGCCTACATCTCTCTTGAGACTAGGCCAATAAAACTGTCCCTCAACTAGGGCAATGGTTTTGTGGACTCCAAAATGGCCAGCTAGCCCTCCCGCATGTAATTCCCAAATCAAGAAGTCACGGAGTGAGGTCCGTGGGATGCAAAGCTTGGGTCCCTTGAAGAGGAACCCATCCTCTAAGACAAATCCCTCATGCTCCTTGCTAGAAGGGGTGGTCAAGGTGGTATAGATGTGCCCAAAGTCGGGGCAGCTAGGGTACTCATCCTTGATCCTATCAAACCCGGTCACTTCCACTTGGATAGTGGATAGCAAGGAAACTTTCCTACTAAGGGCATCCGCCGCTCGATTCTCACTCCCGGCCTTGTGTTTGATGACAAAAGTGTAGGATTGGATGAACTCAACCCATCGGGCATGTCGGGCATTTAACTTTTGTTGGGAATTGAGGTATTTGAGGGCCTCATGGTCGGAAAAGATGACAAACTCCTTGGGCAACAAGTAGTGCCTCCAATGTCGGAGGGATTGAACCACGGCATAGAACTCCTTGTCATAAGTGGAGTATCTTGTCCTAGCATCACAAAGCTTCTCACTGAAGAAGGCTACCGGGTGTCCCTCTTGACTAAGAATCCCTCCTATCCCTATCCCGGATGCATCACATGTGACTTCAAAGACTTTAGAGAAATCGGGAAGGCATAGGACCGGAGCTTGGGTCAACTTCTCCTTAAGTTCTTGGAAGGCTTTAGAGGCCGATTTGGTCCATACAAAAGTCCCCTTCTTGAGACAATCGGTGATGGGGCCAGTGATAGTGCTAAACCCTCGAATAAACCTCCTATAGAATGTAGCCAATCCATGGAAACTTCGGACCTCGTGAAGGGTGTGGGGTTCCGGCCAATCAATGATAGCTTGGACCTTCTCGGGGTCCATGGAGACGCCTTTGGTTGACACCACAAATCCTAGGAAGGTGAGGGATGTGGTCATGAAGTGGCACTTTCCTAAGTTGGCAAATAGGCTCTCTTGACGAAGGATGGTACAAACTTTCCTAAGGTGATCAAGGTGGGCTTCTTGGGATTGACTATAGATGAGTATATCATCAAAATAGACCACTAGAAAGATCCCAATGAAGGGCCTAAGGACCTCCGTCATAAGACGCATGAAAGTACTTGGGGCATTTGAAAGCCCAAAAGGCATGACTAACCATTCAAAGAGGCCATCTTTGGTTTTGAAAGCCGTTTTCCACTCATCCCCGGGCCTTATCCTAACTTGGTGATAACCACTCTTAAGGTCAATTTTGGAGAAGATGGTGGCTCCGGCTAACATATCAAGCATGTCATCAAGCCTAGGGATGGGAAACCTATACTTGACGGTGATTTTGTTAATGGCCCGACTATCCACACACATTCGCCATGACCCATCCTTCTTGGGAGTTAGAAGGGCCGGGACGGCACATGGGCTTTTGCTAATGCGAATGAAGCCCTTCCTAATGAGTTCCTCTATTTGCCTCCTAAGTTCGGCATGTTCCGTAGGATTGAGGCGATAATGAGGAAGGTTTGGGAGAGTGGCTCCCGGGACTAGATCAATTGCATGTTGCACATCCCGCATGGGAGGGAGTTGGTCCGGGAGCTCCGTTGGGAACACATCATGGAATTCTTCTAGGAGTTGTTGGATTTCTATGGGATGTGGATTGGTGGAAGTGGGTTCTCCTAGGCAAATGACCACCGCACATAATGGTACTCCTTGAACTATCTCCTCTTCAAGTTCCTTCCTAGTGATGAGATGAAGACCCTTGGTCAACCCCGAGGTCCCACTTTGTTTGGGAGTTTGGGTAGGGGATGGAGTTGGAGGGGTGGAGTTCCCCGAGACTTGTATGGTGGTGGGGTGTTGTCCTTGAGGGGGAGTGTCCCTCTTGGTCATGGGACGAGGTGGGGAGGGGTTAAGACGGATAGTCTTACCCTCATGTTCAAAGGTGCATTTGTTGCTCCTACCCAAGATGGTGGCATCTACATCATAAAGCCAAGGTCTTCCTAGTAGGATGCTACCTACTTCCATGGGTATGATGTCACACCATATTTGATCATGGTATGAAGAGAAGGTGAGAGGCACAAGACATTGAGTGTTGACCGGGATGGAGTTGTTGTTGATCCATGAAACCCGGTATGGGCTTGGGTGAGGGGTGATAGTTAGCCCAAGAAGCTTGACGGTATCGGGTGACACGGCATTGACACAACTCCCACTATCCAAGATCACTTTCCTTACATGGTTCCCTATTTTGACAAAGGTGTGAAATATTGAAGTTCGACGCCAATCCTCTTCTTGGGGTTTGGTGAGGGTGCATCTAATCACTCCTAGATGAGAGTTGGAAGATGGAGTGGTGTGCTCTAGACCCGACTCTAGGTATTGGGTTTCATACTCCTCTTCCCAATCTAGTGAGGCTTCATGGTCCTCAATGACATCTTCAAGTTCTTTTTGGGGTGGAGCTTCTTCCTCAATAAGCAAGCTAGACAATCCCTTGGATGGACATTGCCCCGCAAAGTGGCCAAACCCTTGACACCTAAAGCATTGTTGACGCCCGCTACCCGAAGTAGTTCCTACATTTGGGCCTTTGGGAATGTCTTCCCTCCGTGGGAGGGGGTGACTAGGGGTGGGTTTGTTTGGAGTGATGGTGGGAGGGGGGTTGTAAGGCCTTAATGGGGTGCTCCCACTTGGATTATGGGCTTTCATGGGAGTGGCCGGAATGGGCCGTGGTCCCATGTTTTTGGGATCGACCGGTCGGGGAGTAGCAAATCGAGGGATCCTAGAGAATCTTTCTACATCCCTAGCTATTTGATAAGCTATCTCAAGGTTATCAACATCTCTCATGAAAAGCTCTCTTTTGATGTGACTTTGAAGTCCATTCCTAAAGCGGGACAAGGTAACGGCCGGGTCCTCATGAACTCCACACTTCAAAAGATAGGAGTCAAACTTCTCAATGTACTCAACTACGGTCTTCCCCTCTTGGGTGAGGCTTTGCCATTCATCTAAGAGCATGTGATGGTAGGATTGGGGAAGGTATTTGTTCCTAAGTTGATTCTTCATACCCTCCCAAGTATCAATAGGCTCTACCCGCCTAATCCTTCTTAAACCCTCTTGGTTTAGCCAATAAGTTTTGGCTAATTTAGTGAGATGCATCTTGGCCAATCTTACCCTCCTTTGGTCGGGCATTGGGTACCATTCAAAGTATTGGTCCATGGCGGTCTCCCATTCTAAGTAGACACTTGGTTCATGGGAACCATCAAAGTTTGGGGCCTCTACTTTAATCATCCTTAAGAGAGGGTCATCCGGGTCGTCCCGTGGACGCCTTTCATGAATTGGAGGGTGGCGGGGTCTCTCATGGTTATAGTAGGGGTCAAAGTCCAAGTCCTCCCTATAAATTTCAGCATGTGGATGATAGGCTCTTGGTCCATGATTCCTAGGATGGAACTCTTCCCTATGAGGCTCAACATGTGGAGGGTAGATTCTTGGGTCATTGTTCCTTGGGTGGAACTCATTCCTATGCAACTCACCATGTGGTGGATGAACTCTTGGCTCATTATTCCTTAGATGGGGATCTTCCCTATGAGGCTCAACATGTGGAGGGTGGACTCTAGGCTCGTTGTCCCTTGGGTGGACCTCATGTTCTTCTAACCGAGCAATTCGAGTGTTAAGGGATTCAAGTTGGGCAAGGATGTTTGTAAGGGCAGCATCTACCCTATTCATTTGGCCTTGGGGTTCCTCCCTAAGAGCATCTTGATTGAGTTGGGGATTGGGATCCATGGGTGGATTTGAAGATGACGGATCGGGTCGGTAACTAGCACCACTACGGGTGGACATGCAAAACAAGGGGCAAATGAGGTTGGACACACAATGCAAAGGTCCTAGGACTTAGACTTGATAGAGACAAGTCAATGACTTGCTCTGATACCAATTGATGTGACACACCCTTGGACTTAGCAAGCAAGCACAATCGCATTCAAAACGGGCCAAGTTGGGCCACCGCTCTATCGTCACTCACCCAAGCCCGGGGTGACTTGGCAATGCCAAGATGAGGATGTGGGGTTGGGCCCTTGCTGGTAGAGGGCCAGCAAGGCCAAGACTTTATTCCCAATGGGTGGGGATGCCCAAATCAAGGGGGCCGACAAAGTGCCAAAGGCACCGGTTGCAATAGTCCCACGGTGATCACTCAAATTTATGGGGCTTGAGGATCGGGCTCTCACTCGCATAACCAGCGGAATTAGAACTAATATTGAAAGACAAGCACTAAGTGGAGTGAAGGTTTGAGCACTTACTCGACCGGTTTGAAGAAACCGGTCCCGGTCGGAGACGAGGGCGAGCGGGGAGGCGAGTGGATCCCCACACGCCGCGGCGGTGTTGCTTGACCTGCCCAAACAAAGTACACCACTACACCTCTCGCAGGAGGGGGATCTTGGGGTGGGGGTTAATGAAATTACAGACAATACTACCTCCACGCAGGGAGGGGCCTTCAGCCGGCCAAGCGGGGTGGGGAAACTATAGCAAAGAACGAGGAATAAGGGTGGACGCCGAATCTACTCGCTGTCTGTGAACCGGGATAGAGGGTCGGTGTTGCTGCTGTAGATCTTGATCAGGAATTTTGTTGATGACGAGACCAGAGGGAAAACCTTCGTAGCTGGAAGGGGATTGCCTCAGAATTTTCTTAATTTCTTCTGGAGTCGCTGCCGGTCAGGGCGGGAGCTCGAACAAGGCCTCTGATTTTCGGACTGGCAGTAGCAGGTCACCAACAGTAGGAAGACGAGGCTGTCCCGACCGCTCCTGAACTCCGAATGAGGTGCCGTCAGCGCTGTTAGAACGGTGGAGAGTCCTCTTTGCAGAAAACAAAACGGGGACCCCAAAAGATGCCGGAGATGATCTGTGGAACCAGAAGAGTGAAGAGGGGTCGGTGCAGACTGTGGAAAGCAGAGTCGCGCGATTGTGGGAGAAAATTGGTAACTCCTGCTCTCGGATGCTGAATGGACTTCCGCTTCCTGATTCTGAAAGTAGACAGGCCGAGGAAGAACTTTACAGAAGACCCTGAAGCCTGATTCCTTCAGGGCTCGTCGTGATGAAGCGTTTCCTCCGGTTCTGGAACTCTGCAGTGGCCGACCTGCGCAGTCGTGGGAGAACGGGGCTCCCGGGCAGCACCGAGCTCCGATGAGGACGAACCCACTTTTGTTGCGAAGAGGACAGGCAGCCGCTTCCGTGGATGTATCTTGTGCCTTCAGAATCGCTTGGAAGTGACCGTGGTGTCTGCTGCAAGCTACGGGTACAGCTGGACCCTCTTGAACAGCAACCTGCAACTTTGACAAACCTCCAATGGAACTAGCAAGAAGATGAAGAGGACAGCATATGGTGGAAGGGGGGGATTGGGGTTGATGGAGGGGAGGTGTGGGGATTACAGCAGGGTGTTAGAGGTAGTGGGGAGGTGGAGGAAGAAGAGTGGGGGGCGATGGTTTCAGCTGGTGGAGGGAGGGTGAGGGTGCAAGTGGTGGTGGAGAATGGAAGGAGAGGGGGGCGAACTAGGCTAGAGAGGAGGAGAGGGGGGCGGCCAAAGGATATGGAGGGAAGGGTATTTGAATTTCAAATGGCTTTGGAAGTTGGAAGATGGTGTGGGGAAGAGGGATGCTTGTATTGGAATGGGGAAGATTTGGTTGGAATGGGGAGAGTGGTGTTGGAATGGTGAGAACTCTTCCTTGGAACTAGGGGGGAAAGTAAATGGGGGTGTGGGGAAGTGGAGGGCTTTAATGGTGGTAGGTGGGGGTTGGAGGTGGATGGGAGTAGGAGGAGAGAGGGAATGGGGCGAACCCCTCTTGGGAGGAGAGAGAAAGAGAGAGTAGAGGGGGGGTTGGGGATTCACTCACCCTAGGGCTTCTCACCCTAATGGATTCACTCCACTAAACTAGGCTTAGATCTTTCAAATGGTATTTTCATTGATTCATTCATTCATTAAGTTCCAAATGAAGGAAATGGGGCCCTATATATAGGAAACCCACATTTTACAATAAGACTCTGACAAAAGACTCAATGATAAATAACCGAAGGGGTAGGGGGGCTTATTGGGCCAAGCCTGCAGAATTGGGCCCAATTAGCACATTACACCATCTAATGACACACAAACTTAGGAAAATAAATGCAAGACCTAGGGACATGACTCAAATAAAATGAAAATTACATCAAATGACTCAAGTAAATAGCACAAAAGGATAAGTGGGCCTTTATAGAGAGGGGCCCGAACTCAAATGATGCCGGAGTGTGAAGAGGACCCTAGCCAAAGGGAATTGTGGATGATGTCTCCATTGAAGGTCTGGTCAAAGCCGTTCCAACGAACCGCCATTGAAGGTCAAAGGAGTGAACGGTCCTAGTGGGGCCGCATAACGGGGATGAACGGTCTAGGTTAGGCCGTACAAGTCTATAAACGGTCTGGGATTGACCGTTGGGAAATCCCCTCCTAGAGGTTCCCAGGGGTTGAACGGTCCACTACATACCGCCTAAAGGGGGTAAACGGTCCAAAGCTGACCGCTCAACGATGGACGGTCTCCCGTCAACCGCATTGGCGGCGTGACGGTGGGTCGGGTTCGGTCTCGGCCGAAACACCGCCCGGAAGGGCCGAAACAAACAGAAAATGAAAATAAACTAATCTACCATGCTCATACAATAGCTAAACATGCAATCAGAACTCAAAATAAAGCCCAAACCACTGATTTTCCCAAAATTGCGCTAAATTACACTAACATGGAAAAATGCACGAAAACCAAGGCAAACGACCTCGGATGCTGATGCATGTTCTACCTATGCGCTCCTAGCGTGGTAAGGATTCCATCCCCATACCTTTTTCACGGAACCGACGACAAACTTGGCACGAACTTTGAGAAATCACCATTGCGAGCTTTTACGCCCACGCGACAGCACAGCCGACCATCCGCGACGAGGCTGGCACTAACGCGATCCTCGCGTCGAGCCGGTCCCATTGACTGCCCCTGCACCTCGATCCGAGGCCCGCACGCACGAACACCGAGAGAGAGGGGGGGTCGTCGCCGTCGCCCACGGAAAGAGAGAGAGATCGAGAGAGTGAGGAGAGAGAGAGGGGCGTGCGTGAGTTTTATAAAAAAAATTGTTTTATTATTATTTTTTTTGAAAAATTAGCTCTAATTAGAAATAAACCCTGTAAATTCTAAAAATCGTGAACATGCCCTTTTTAGTTCAATTAATCTTTAAACAAATTCCTATAAATGCCAAACAAACACCTAAAAATCTGAAAAAATAGCCAAAATGATCAGGACAAAGCCTAGATCAAAACTACTACGAATCCGTTAAAGCACGAGCGCTACAGTCCCTCCCTCCTTAAAGAAATTTCGTCCCCGAAATTTAAACAGATGGAAAAGGAGGCAACTGCGGTAAAGGGAGACCAAACTGAAACTGCTGCTGCGGTTGGGTAACTTGTGAAAACTGTACTGGCCTCAGCCTCTGCGCATAGTCTCTCGCTATGTGACCCGGCTGACCGCAAGCATAACAAACCACCGATAGAGAACACGGAACACCCGGATGACTTCCACCACACCTCGAACACAACCTCGGCTGACTAACAAAAGATCCTTGGCGCTGTTGAAAAGAAGACGTCTGCTGCACAGTGCCTGAAGGAGCCTACTAGTCAAACCGCTTCTTAGACTTCTTATGCTTCCACGAAGAACTCGGCTTAGAAAAAGACAAAGAACCACCGGTATCAGAAACCACGGACTGAACTCCTACTGCAAGCTGCTGACTGCCCTGCTGAAACTGCACGGTCGGCACTGTCGGCGAAACTGCAACGGGGAGCTGCCCTTGAGATCTCGCTAACTCCATCTCTAAAGTCACGGCTGCCTGATACGCTCCATCCAAATCAGCTACACGTGTCGCGTACAACGGCAATCGTAACTCGGGCCTTAATCCACGCAAAAACTGCTGCGTCTTCATAGCTTCATTCGCAAGGATAAGAGGCGCATATTGACCTAACTCCAGAAACTTAGTACGGTACTGCACCACGGTCATATCACCCTGAATCAACTCCATAAACTGGTACGCTTTAGCCATCTGGAGACAAGCCGGGGTGAAAGCACGTTCAAATACAGTAACAAACTCTGGCCAGGTAATCTGTCGAAGCGGCTGAGAACGGAAAGTAACTTGCCACTCGGCCTTCCACCATGTCAACGCTGCACCTTGAAGTTGAAAAGTTACCAACATGACCTTTTCATCCTCCGCGCACTCCATTGCCAGAAATACACGTTCCGTCGCATCAATCCATTGCCTTGCTGCCTCGGGATCTGACTGGCCGTCGAACGCTGGTGGATTAAAAAGTAGGAACTCCTTGAGAGCTCTACCACGACCACCCGGCGGATAAGCTTGCGGGACAGCAGCTGGGGCTGGTGCAGGAACAACAAGAGGATGAGAGGCACCACTCTCAGCTCTTGGGATATCCCTCGGAACATCTTGCGGCACATTCCTTGGGACACGAGGCGGTCTTCCTCGACGAGGCGGCATATTCAATCTAACAAAGCAACGAATAATCCATTAGTAAACACAGAAAACATCCTAAGCCAGCAATAGACGACTCGATGGACTTGTTCTGGACTCGCTCAAGCAATTACAATTCCTAATACAATTCCCCAACACAGGCTCTGATACCATCTGTGACGACCCAGAGTTCAGGATACCGATATACCGATAACATCGATATGCCGATACCAAGAACTGGGGAAGCCACCCAAGAGACTGATGAGGCCCCTGAAGGGTTAGAAAGGGTTGTTGAGGGATTGCATTACGAATTGGAATTACAACGCGCAATAATAAAATTAGCAACAGATAAAAATATTAATGCAGAAGCAATTTTAAAATATCAGAGTGGTAAATATATACACTAGTCCAGATTTACAACTGAGCACAAGTCCACTACACAACTACACGGGGCATACCCCGGCCAAAAGTGCAACAAAAGACGAACCGACTACACTGGCAGCTAGACTCGATCACCCAACAGTCGAGACGAGGAAGCGGCGGGAGGCTGGGGCGGCTCACTTGCAAAAGTGAAGGGTGAGTCACAGCCAGACTCAGTAGGGGTCACGCAGATCCCTACAACGCACTAACACACAGGCATGCTAAAAGAAAAGGCAACCAGCATGCAATAAGCAATTAAACAGGCGAATGGCATGATTAAAACAATTAATAAGAAAGCTGTAAATCTAACTACGCAGTAAAATAAACAGCTAACCAGCTACCAAACGCCAAAACTCAAATAAAACGTTGTGCTGAAAATAAATCTAGCTCACTGCTCCCATGTGACAGGAGAAGTCTACTGCAACGTAGAACAAAGAGAGCCTCACTAGAAGAAAGAGACCAGATGCGTCCCTGATGACTTACTCTGCGGCCTCCAGCAACTCACGTGTAAGCATCTACATGGAGAGGCGTAACAAAACCAGTACCGAACCGAGTAACTAGTCAGAGCAACACTCGTCAGTGCCAGTCCCTGTCTCTGACCATGTGTGCAAACACTGGCTCTTGCCTGAACCAGGTCCTCCAGCTAGTTTTCCCCCTCCGCAGGACGCTACGGCCAAGCCCGGGGCCCACGGAAACTAGCTTACAAACCGTTGATTGGGATACCCTACCACCCCTCCCAGGTGGGTCGACCCGCGTCGTAGGGCTACGACTAGTGGCTCTATCACAAGGAAAGTGAGAGAAACAACCCTACTCGCATAACCACGCATGAATCCACGTAAACCACGCTATTCACAACTCTGCATACATGGGCGGTCTTGCTCCAGCCGCCTAAACATAAACGGTCCTCCACTGGCCGCCCAGGGAGTTAAACGGTCTTCCCATGGCCGCGCCAATAGGATAAACGGTCATTGTTATGACCGCACAAGAATCAATCGTGAAAGGTTGAATGGTGCCATCAGCACCGCACGTACAGATGGGTGGTCCCTTGCTCACCGCCTAAGAAACATTAAACGGTCACCCTGTGGCCGTATAACACCAAATGAATTTAAACTAATTTGCAAAATTAAAACTAATGTGCCAATAAATCAGATAAACGGTCATACGATAGACCATAGAAGGGACATGGACGGTCTGGTCAAAGCCGTTCCAACGAACCGCCATTGAAGGTCAAAGGAGTGAACGGTCCTAGTGGGGCCGCATAACGGGGATGAACGGTCTAGGTTAGGCCGCACAAGTCTATAAACGGTCTGGGATTGACCATTAGGAAATCCCCTCCTAGAGGTTCCCAGGGGTTGAACGGTCCACTACATACCGCCTAAAGGGGGTAAACGGTCCAAAGCTGACCGCTCAATGATGGACGGTCTCACGTCAACCGCATTGGCGGCGTGACGGCGGGTCGGGTTCGGTCTCGGCCGAAACACTGCCCGGAAGGGCCGAAACAAACAGAAAATGAAAATAAACTAATCTACCATGCTCATACAACATTTCTATAGCTAAACATGCAATCAGAACTCAAAATAAAGCCCAAACCACTGATTTTCCCAAAATTGGGCTAAATTACACTAACATGGAAAAATGCACGAAAACCTAGGCAAACGACCTCAGATGTCGATGCATGTGCTACCTATGCGCTCCTAACGAGGTAAGGATTCCATCCCCCTACCTTTTTCACGGAACCGACGACAAACTCGGCACGAACTTCGAGAAATCACCACGGTGAGCTTTTACGCCCACGCGACAGCACGGCCGACCATCCGCGACGAGGCTGGCACTAACGCGATCCTCGCGTCGAGCCGGTCCCGTTGACTGCCCCTGCACCTCGATCTGAGGCCCACACGCATGAACACCGAGAGAGAGGGGGGTCGTCGCCGTCGCGCACGGAAAGAGAGAGAGATCGAGAGAGTGAGGGGAGAGAGAGGGGCGTGTGTGAGTTTTATAAAAAATTGTTTTATTATTATTTTTTTTGAAAAATTAGCTCTAATTACAAATAAACCCTGTAAATTCTAAAAATCGTGAACATGCCCTTTTTAGTTCAATTAATCTTTAAACAAATTCCTATAAATGCCAAACAAACACCTAAAAATCCGTAAAAATAGCCAAAATGATCAGGACAAAGCCTAGATCCGAACTACTATGAATCCGTTAAAGCACGGGCTCTACACTCTCTGTCTCTTCGACTCTCGCTCTCTCTTCTCTTTCACCACCGGCCGCCGCTGCTGCCCATCACCGTGGCCGGTGCCCAGGGTGAGGAGGCCGCCGTGCCCTCTCCCTTCCCTTTCTCTCTTCTTCCTCTTCTCCTATTTTCTCTTCTTCTTCTCTTCCTCTTCTTCCTCTTCTTCCTCTCGTTCTTCCTCTTCCCTTCGCTCGGAGGACGACGGAGCCTTAGGCTCCCTTCTCTTCTTCTCTCTTCTTCTCCTCTTCTTCTCCTCTTATTTTTCTTCTCTTGTTCTACTTCTCTTGGTGCGGTGGAACAACGGTGAGCACGGCCGGTGCCGCCGAGCGAAGGCACAGTGGGATGTCGGTTGGGGAAGGCACCGGTGTGTGACGGTGGCGGGAGGCACGGGTGTGCCAGTGGCGAGGGCACGGGGTGTGCCGGTGACGAAGGGCACGGTGTGTGCCGGTGGTGGGAGGCACAAGTGTGCAGGTGGCGAGGGCACGAGTGTGCCGGTGGAACGGGGGGCACGGGTAGCGAGGGGGGCACGAGTGTGCAGGGTGAAGGAGGCACCGAGCATGCCGGGTGAGGGGGGCACCGAGCGTGCCGGGTGATTGGGCGTCCCGGGTGTGTCGGGTAGGCACCCAGGGGGTGGGCCGGACGAGGGCAAGGGCTAGTGTGCTGGGGGAAGCACCCAAGGGGTGTGCCGGTTATAGGGCAAGGCGGGTGTGCCGGGCAAAGCTCAGAGGGGGGTGTACCGGTGCAGGGAGGCCAACTTGAACCGAAGGAGCATCCGGTGCTGCCCTCGGGGCACACTGTGATTTTGTTGGGGCCCTCACTCCTTGTGGACGAGCACCTGTGTCTTCTCTTTACGCCTCCGGCCTAGGGGTGACTCTGCCAAAATTTTGTCAGAATTTATCGACATTTTGCTCATTTCAATTGTAGTGTATCCCTTTATAGTCTTTTTCCCTTTGTCTTTGCTTGGGACTTGTTCTGACTCTAAGTCTTTTGCACCTTGCAGATAAATGGCTGCCCCGAGTGGTTCTTCTGCCTCAGTTGCCGCTAGTGCCAAGTTTCCTCCGGCACTGGCCGTTCCTGCAGTTACATGGCACAACATGGAGGATCTTGACCACGAACATGCCGAGGTGGCTTTATTGGCTGAGTCATCTGATTCTGAGACCAGCACTATGGAATTCAGCCGCATTGCATTGACTGGCGACAACTTTACATTTGACCGGGCAGGCGACTACCAGAGAGACCATCCCAAGGACAAGCACCCCCTTCACTTTTTGAAGCACCTCCGCCACCGGGACAAGAGGGACTTCAGAGCTGTGCGGGGCGCTGAGCATGCCATCTTACAGTCCCGAGATAGTCTACTATACAGCATTCGTCGGAGCGTGCCGATGTATATGGTGGGAGAACCACGGGAGTGGAAGCCCGTACTAGGGCTGGAAGCATTGACGCCAACGGAGAATAAATTAGTACGGACACCGGAATTCATTCCCGCCCGTTGGGACAACGTGGTAGGGCGGGTGCAGAAGGAGCAGCCTCGTTTTGGTTTATTTCTGGCTCCGATGAAGTGGGGATACCGGGAAGAGCCCTATATTTTGGATTGCCTGGCGATCCGCTTCAAGCATGAGTTAGCCTTGGGCTGGTTTACTGAACTCAAGGTTCAAGACGCCCATGTCTTCCGGGAGGGGCAGTAGAATTTACTGACTATGTGCTGTTCAACTACGCTCCCCTGCTCATCCGGGCCGGTGTGTATCCCAGCGTTTATGCTTCTCGGTACATCTACCCAATTTCCAAAGGCCTCTACTGTGGGATGATAGAAGTCTTCAATGCTGAGCTGAACATGTTTTATACTGCGGAGGGTGAAACTTCATTGGACCTGTGGAGCCTCCATCAACTGAGCGGTTTACCCATCGACGGGGAGCCGTACGAGGAAGTATGCCTCCCCGGTCTGATTATGGATGAGACAGACGGGGACGACATCTATGCACTCGGATATTCTTTCCGGTTCCTTATGAAGGCGTACCGGGAATTGTACCAGTCATCCCATGGTGGGAAGCAGCCTCCCCGTGGGGACCATAAGAGGGTCTGCTTAAGCTTGTGGCTGAAATACTTCTTTGACGGGCTGAAGAAATATGAAGATTTTCCCTGCGTCGGCACCGCTGTAGTCCGGAAGAAGTGCAGCAAGAGCAGGACTGAGGTGAAAGTCCCGACTTCAAAGGGACACCGGAGTGGTGCTAACCCAGCAGGGGTTGACCCGATGACGCATTATGATGCCTTTCTGACGTACTAGCTTTGTTCTTTTGCCTTGCCATATGGGGACGAGACCGTCGTCCGGCCAGATGCTATCTACCCTGCTTGCCAGATGGCGTGGGGCATTAAGCTGTCGTTGTGCCTGGCCGCACTGTGTTCGATGTACAAGACCCTGGGGGATGTCAGTACGCACCAACTCCCACGTCAGGCCCGATTCATCGGCCCGATGCATTTCTTCAACGCTTGGGTCTGCTCTCTATTCCCCGAGTATGCTCCGCGCACTATTTAGTCTTGGGGGCTATTGCCACGCATGCTGGAGTTTGCCAATGCAGAGGTGGGCTCGACAACGTTGCAGCTATACAACATACGGGGCAGACTTACTGCAGTTCCTCACGACTCACGGGGTAGCATCCACTTTTGGACTCTGGCTGCCCACTCTAGTCCCCTGGTGAACAGCAAAAAGGAGTGCCGAGATGACCAAGTGGAGAAGTACCCTCACCCGATCAGTCAGCAAATGGTGGTCCACCCGCTGCTAGAGCCAGAACTTTGCGACTGGGCGTTGTCTGTTCGCCCAAGTGTGCTTGTCTTCAGGAAAGGGGACACTCTGCTGCTAGAGCCATATTATCCCTTCGGAAGCACTTCGGGAAGAATTTTGGATATGATCAGTATATCCCGGTATACAGTGCATAGTTTGCTCTGCCTGTACAGAGTCTTCGGGGCAGCCCGACTGCTGAGCATGCTCAGACCTGGTGGGATTACTTGTATCGGACCGATGAGTCCGCATTGAGAGTGCCGGCGCCCGGACAAATTCCACGGGTGACGGCAGACTATATAAAGTGGTGGAATGCCCGAACGGGCTTTTATCGGTTGTGCAAGACCGATTGCTGGGACGGTGCTGAGAGGAAGTTCTTGAGCAAACAGTCGACAACCGTAATCGATATTGATCTGGAGCATCTGCTCAGACTGAAGCATGGGAAGGAAAGGGAGGTGCCTACATACTTGGCTACTCGTAAGGAAGCCTAGGAATTCAGACCCAAGCATGCTCAAGAAGACTCTTGTGCATCTGTGCCGGGTTGGGACAGACTGTTTGGACCTCATCAACTATATGTTCCCAATGGAAGAAGAAGGCACACTAGCTCGTAGCTAGCGCCCAGAGACGGACCTGGCCTGTCCTTATCGTACCTTCTTGGGGAGAGAGGAGCGCAGGCTCGAAAATTATAAGGACACTACGTGGTTGTATGTTCTTCTCCGAATGGATGGATTGAAGGCGTAGGACCCGATGGTCACCATTCTTGCTAAGCGACTGCACGTCTCCTTTCACTATGTTGACGGGTGGGGCATGGACCACTTCAACCTTTACTGCCACCTTGCTTTCAAGCAACATGCGGACCTGGCTCACCTGGCAGATCGCTGCATGAAGATCGGTGACATATGCTGGTTGGTTCGGGAAGCGGCTCACCGGGACAAGGAGTCGTCCCTGACTTTCTGGCCATTGTCGCTGCGGTTGTACACCGGGCCCCCTGGTATAATGCTTCTCTATTTCTGCTTTGGCAATTGTGCCTCTTCATGGTGTTCACGGTGCTAATTGATGGTGGTTTTTTGCAGAGCACCGGTCCGGCGTCCTATTGTCCCATTATAGGAATCTTCTCCGATTCGCGCCAAAGCCTCCTCACTTTGAAGCGGCGGAGCCGGCTCCCACTACTGCGCCCCTATCGAAGGCTGGGAAGCGGTCCCGGGCGAAGTCACCGGTGAAGCAGGCATTGGCTGCTACTAGGGCGGCCGAACAACAGAAAGTGAAGCGGAGGAAAGCGGAAGCTACTCCTGCCTTAACAGCAGTCGTCCCTCCAATTCCTCCGCCCCTATCTTTTGAGGAGTTTGCCACTGCTCGGGCAGAGCCAAGCCGGCCTGCAGGTTAGGTCCTTTAGCCCTTGTAGCTCTTCACGGCTTATTTGCACCTCAAAATGGGGCCCTTATACATGTGTCTTTGTTTCATCCACCGAGGAGGAGCCTGTTCCTGTCTCTATTCCCGGTGTGGGTAAGGCCATGGTTCCCGGGGCGGTGCAGCCCGTTGAAGAGACTATCTTCGAGCCAACCCCTGCTGCAGAAGTCGGGGAGGTATTTTTCTTCGGTGTCTGGGCCGATCTCCTTCATTTCTCATGACCCTAAGAGCCCGGCTTAATTCAAATCATACTTCACTTGGCAAGAGCCGGTGTAGAAGCCACTCGACCGAAGGTGGCTCCCACGGTACCCCGGTTCGAGCAAACGTATGTGAGGAAGGGGCGAAGACCAGGAAAGTCACGGTTGCTGAGCCCGCGTGACGATGCTCTGACCATGTATTCTGACGCGGGGGCTCCCTTAGCGGCAAAAGAGGTGCCCACCCGGACCAAGTCTTTGTCCGGTAAAAAGGTAGATTACGGTTATTCCTCCGACGAGGTGCTTTCAAACGAGGGCATATCTGAAGGGCCCAGACTTCAAGTACCTGCTTGGAAAACCCCAGTATTATCTACTTCTCTGAGCTTGGTGGAACCGGCACTTGTAAGTGTGTACCTATTTATTCGGGCTTCTCTCGAGGTCGCCAACTAATTCCTTTGCTGTTATCATTTTTGAACTTAACAGGAACAAACCCCGCCGGAAGGCATGGAGACCCATGTCCCGGGCTCAGAGGTCGCCCGACAGGAGAAAGCAACAGCGACTTTAGACAAGCTGGCATCCATAGTCGAGGGCTTGCGGCAGGAGGAGGCCGTGGCAAGTTCGGATGCCCCCACCCTAGCAGTCGAGGTGCTGCAACAAGAAGAGGCGGTAGTGGCCGTAAGTATAGACTTTCTTTTTTTCTCTCTCTTGAGTTTCCCTCAGAACTGTTGATTTATTTTAAGTTGGACAGGATCATGCCTCCCAAGGGGTTGTGGGAACTCATACTCCAGCAACTGAAACCCCGGAAGAGGGTGAGATAGTGTCGGAGACTGAAACCCGGGAAGAGGGTGAGATAACGCCGGAGAGTAGCATAGTGCCGGTGGCTGAGGTAAGCACGGTGGCCTTTCAACACCTTTGAAAATTCAGCAATTTGAGTGGCTAACCTTACTCTGCGAGGCCAGCAAATGACAACGCCCAGGGGAGCGCCTACTGTCTGAGCTCGTAAAGCTGTTCCCAGATGGAGGTCATCTTTTGGTCCGCGGGCGGCACGAAGGTTGGGGTCACTTCTCGGATCGGACGCAGAATCCCTGACTTCTCTTCTACAATTGGGATCCAACCCGCGGCTCGGGATTCCGCTTCCACCCCTGCCGAAGCCAGTTGCACCAGAGGAGGCTCAACGCCTGGGGAAGATGTCGGCGGGCATTATTATACCTCTGAGGGATTCCCAGATGGAAAGGGGTGTGGGTCCCTCAGAAGTGGTATCGGGCCTAGCTCTGCTTGACACTCTCCCTACAATCGAGGTCGCGGCTCTCGCGCTCCCGGCCAGTGAAGCGTCAACGAGTCTGAGCCTTAGTGAAGAGGTAGAGGTAGAAGTGAGTTCGTCCGTCGCGGTGTCTGGTTCGGTCCCTGCGGCCATTTACTCTTCGGATGAAATCGTGGCTCTAGTCCCGGTGGTGTAGATGTCATCATCGGACACGGGCCTTACCCAACCAGTGGAGGTGGAGCGGCCTCTCACAGCGGCGGCGTCGAGTGCTCCTGATATGGCCTCATTTTCACCTTTGGCGGTGGCCAGCCAGGAAGTTTCCTAAGAGGCCGGAGGATCTCGCTAGTTGTCTTTGGCCATCCCGTCTTCGTCAGTAGTGGTGGACGCCGAGCTATGGGCAGCTATGGACAGCGTCGTCGAGTTCAACCCGCCGGCCGTACCCTCGATAGGTCATGCTGCTTCGGACTTGCCGGTCCGTCAGACCTTGCTGACGTTGCGGGCCATGATGTTTTCCGACCCCTCACTCACGTATCGGGGGGTGCATACCATAGTCATGTAGCTGACCGGGGCCCTGCAGATGATGGGCTACCCGCTAGGGGAGTGGTCACGGCGTGTTCTGCTGTTATTGAAATATGTAAACCATTGCGAGTTCCTTGAGATGCAAGCCCTGACTGAACTCATGGCTATCGGCGCCCAGGGGGATGAATATCTGCAGGCCTTAGAAGTCCAGAGAGACAACCGGGAGCAGCATAGGAGAGCCCTGGATGAATGTCGTGGCAGCATTCAAGCTTTGGAGACCAGAATAGAGAAGCTCAAGGGTTGGCTTGCTAAGGCCGAGTCTGATCTTATCGAGGCTGAGGCGACCGAGGTCAGAGAAACAGAGGAGTTAGGCATCGCTGAGGTCGAAGTGGCTTCCGTGATGACAGAGCTAGAGCGCCTCACGGCACAGGAAAACCGACTGTGTGAAATGATGAACTTTCCTTGCGTTGGGATTCTCCCTCTTGAGGAAATCTTCCGGGGGATAGACTAGCCGCCAATCCTCCTTTTCTTCTTCTACTTCCTCTCTTTTTGTGTAATACCGGGGTATGCCCCGGGGCCCATGTAACTTATTTTCCAGAAAGGAATAGAATGCAATTATTTCATATGCCTCTTATGTATGTATGGTATTCAGAAATCTTTTCCTTTATTTCTTGCCTTGTGGCGAAGTGCGGGCTTGTACTAGTGGTTCATTTGGGGAAAGCCTAGTGGGGTCCGCGTGCGAGCATAGGAGAGTGCTCGCCCTTCCAGAGGAGGGAAGAGGGGATCACTCCACCATGTCCGCCGTGCGATTAACCCAATGGTGCCACCGGGCCGCTCGACCCGAGTAGGTTGATTAGACCTTAGAGGGGCGGAGAGAAGAGTTTGTTCATTCAATGACCTAGACGGAAGGTCTTGGTCAAAAGGGGTTGTTTGTCACCCGAAGGGACGGAGAGAAGAGTTTGTTCATTTGATGACCTAGACAGGAGGTCTTGGTCAAAAGGGGTTGTTCGTCACCCGACGGGTTGCCGGGGCTGACATGTTTTGTTTGTTTCTTGAAGTATTTGTTGGTACGGGACTGGTGCCAACGCAAAGAAGAAGGTTGATTCCCCAATCCCGAACGAAAGGTTCGGGTGAGGTGTTTTTCGTCAGTGTCGATAAGATGTCAAAGGCTGACATGGTTTGTTTATTTCTTGAAGTATTCGTTGGTACGGGGCTGGTGCTAATGCAAGGAAGAAGGCCGATTCCCCAATCCCGAATAGATGGTTCGAGTGAGGTGCTTTTTCGTCAGTGCCGACTAGATGTCAAGGGCTGACATGGTTTGTTTGTCTCTTTGTATCTTCGTTGGTACGGGGCTGGTGCCAACGCAAAGAAGAAGGTTGATTCCCCAATCCCGAACGAAAGGTCCGGGTGAGGTGTTTTTCGTCAGTGCCGGCAAGATGTCAAGGACTGACATGGTTTGTTTGTCTCTTGGTATCTTCGTTGGTACGGGGCTGGTGCCAATGCAAGGAAGAAGGTTGATTCCCTAATCCCAAATAGAAAGTTTGGGTGAGGTGCTTTTTTGTCAGTGCCGACCAGATGTCAAGGGTTGACATGGTTTATTTGTCTCTTGGTATCTTCGTTGGTACGGGGCTGGCGCCAACGCAAGGAAGAAGGTTGATTCCCCAATCCCAAACAGAAGGTTCGGGTGAGGTGCTTTTTCGTCAGTGCCGACTAGATGTCAAGGGCTGACATGATTTATTTGTCTCTTGATGTGCTCTTGATGACAGGAGAGAGTGTTAATCACGGGGGATTGGTTCCTCTCCTCTTTTTTCTTTCTTTTCTCTTTCTTTTTTTTGTTTTTTGTTTTTTGTTTTTTTATATGCAGGGTAAATAGTGGCCAAACCATTTGGACAATAGTAACGCAAATTCGCCCGCGGCGGGACGGAGAAGTGTATTATTCATTGAATGGAGGAATCGGAGCGTGGTATAACCTCAAATGCCTACCATTAAGGGGTGGAAACTGAACCTCCCCCCGATGATTGACGATTACATACGCTCTGCCCTCTTAAACTTTCTAGATTACATAGGGTCCAAGCCAATTCTCATTTAGCTTGCCCTTGGGGTTGGAAGCCATGACTTCTCTTCTCTTGACCATAACGAGGTCACCCTTTTTGAATTCGCGTTCCTTGACGAGCTTGTCAAAGGCACGCGCTATTTGGGCCTGATAGACCTGGATGTTCTGCTGGACTTGGAGCCGTTTTCCCTCCAAGTTGGAGAGCTCTTCGAGCCTTCGCTCGACATTTGTTTGCTCTTCACGGACTAGCCTGTGTTGGATTGCGACCCGAAGGGAGGGTATTTCCAACTCGATGGGGACAATTGCTTCTGAGCCATACACCAAAGAAAAGGGTGAACAACCCGTTAGAGTTTGTATACAGTTCGATATGCCCATAGAGCTTTGTACATCTTCTCTTCCCAGTCTCTTTTGTTGGAATTAACAATCTTGGCCAGGAGAGTACAAAGAGTTTTATTAAAAGCTTCAGCCAAGCCATTGGGCTGTAGGTTATAAGGGGTTGACGTTCTCTAGTCAATCTTATATTTCTCTGACAGCCGGTAGACCTTCTGGTTGCGGAAGTGACTGCCGTTGTCTGAGATAGTTTGGTTGGGGGTGCCAAACCGGAATATGATGTTGTGACGGACAAATCTGACGATGATTTCTCCGGTCACTTCTTTCAGAGCGACAGCTTCCGCCCAGCGGGAGAAGTAATCAGTTGCCGCCAAAATGTACTTACACCCAGCGGATGATGCAGGTAGTGGACCCACGACGTCTTTCAGAGCGACAGCTTCCGCCCAGCGGGAGAAGTAATCAGTTGCCGCCAAAATGTACTTACACCCAGCGGATGATGCAGGTAGTGGACCCATGACGTCTATTCCCCGTTGGGCAAAAGGCCAGCTGGGCAGTGTTGGATGCAGCGTCACTGGCGATCTCCTGGGCACCGTCGCGTGCTCCTGGCATTTCTGACAAGACTTAGCATACTTGCAGCAGTCGTCAAACATTGTCGACCAGTAGTAGCCAAGCTTCTTTATCTCAATCTTCATCTTCGGTCCTGCCTGATGTGCACCAGTTGTTCCGGTGTGAACCTCCATCATGACTTTCCACGCTTCTTCAGTGGATAGGCATCGGAGGAGTACCTTTTGCTTGGCATCCACCATGATTCGGAATAAGATCCCATTCTGGACCTTGTAAGAGTCCTTTGTTCTGATCAACTTGATCTTCTCTTCCCTTTGCCTGGGTAGTTGCTGGTATTTAAACCACTGCAAAAGGGGGTCCCTCCAGTCGGGTAGGCTGATGGCTTCCGCTGTGGCGACCTCAAGTTCTTCTTCTTCTGGCTCTTCTATCATGCTAGGCAGTTGGCACTGATTTACAACTCGCATGTTGAGGGATCCATCTGGCAGTACCGTCAATGAACTTGCCAACTTTGCCAGTGCATCAACTTGTGCATTTTCTCCTCTGGCGATGTGGCCTATCTCAATGAGGTAGAACTGCTCCATGAGCCGTTTCGCCTTAGCGTGGTAATGGAGTAGCTCCGGCTTTCGGACGTCATACTATTTTTGGACCTGCTTGACGATCAATAGTGAATCGCCAAATACTTGTAGCATTCTGATCTCCATTTGCAAAGTGACTTGGAGGCCGATGATCAGAGCTTCATACTCTGCTTCATTGTTCATGCAGGGCTTGCTGATGGAACAGGAGGTGTGCAACACTTCTCCCTCCAGAGATTTGAGGATGATGCCGGCCCCGGCTCGTACTTTTGTTTGCCCGGACGGGGTTGTTTCTGTTCTCGAAGCCCCGTCAAAGTACAACTGCCAGACGATCTGCTGGACTTGGTCCACCTCCAGTGTTTCATCTTCAGGCAATTCCGTGGCCAATGGGGAGTCTTCAGGCACGGGGTGCGCCACGAAGAAGTCCGCAATGGCTTGACCTTTAATGGCCTTCTGCGGCATGTAGGTGATGTCAAATTCTATTAGCGGTACGGCCCACTTGCCAAGACGTCCCTTCAGGACTGGTTGGGAGAGAATGTGTTTGACTGGGTCAACCTTAGATATTAGGCTTACTTCATGCAACAGCATGTAATGTCTCAGCTTCTTGATCGCGAAGACCAAGGCGAGGCAAACTTTCTCAATCGGGGTGTATTTTACTTCCGCCCCTACTAATCTTCGGCTGAGGTAGTATAGAGCTTGCTCCTTTCTCTCATCATTGTTCTGGGCGAGCATTGCCCCCAGCGAACATTCGGTGGCGGCTATATATAGAATAAGCGGTCTTCCCTTGACAGGTGCCCCCAGCACGGGTGGAGTCTTCAGATAGTCCTTCAACCGGTCGAAGGCCCTCTGGCATTCCTAATTCCAGCTGAAAGGTGCATTCTTCATCATCAATTTGTGGAACGACTGGCAGCGTCCTGACGAATTGGAGATAAATTTGCGGATGTAAGCCAGCCAGCCTTGCAGCGGCCTTAACTCTCCCAGATTCTTCGGAGGAGGTAGCTCCTGGATAGCTTTTATTTTAAAAGGGTCGATCTCGATCCCCCTATATCGGAGAATGAAGCCGAGGAACTTCCCACTGGAGACGCCGAAGGCACACTTCATTGGGTTCATTTTCAGCTCATACTGCCAGAGTCTCTCGAAGATAGCTCTGAGGTCGTTCAGGTGGTCCCCCCTCTTCTTTGTCTTGACGACCAAGTCATCAATGTAGCATTCGACCTTGTTGTAAAGCAACTCGTCGAATATCTTGGTCATTGCCCACTGGTATGTGGCGCCAGCGTTCTTGAGGCCGAAAGGCATTCTTTTGTAGTGGAATATCCCTTTAGGTGACCGGAAGGTAGTGTGAATTCGGTCGTGCTTAGCTATCCGGATTTGATTATAGCCGGACGATCCGTCCATGAAAGACAAGGCCTCATGGCCAGTAGTTGCATCAATCATCACTTCGGTGATGGACACCGGAAAGTCATCTTTCGGGCATGATTTATTCAGGTCACGGAAGTCCACGCAGATCCTGATCTGCCCATTCTTCTTTTTCACCGGCACGATATTGGCCAACCATGTGGTGTATTGGTTCTCGGCTACAAAATTGACATCTATAAGCTTGTCGACTTCTTTGTAAATCTGGTTTATCAGTTCCGGCCGCATGCGTCGGGGCGACTGCTTCACTGGCTCCATATTGGGATCAATAGCCAGAATGTGTTGAGTCACACCGGGGCTGCGGCCGGACATCTCTTTGTTGTTCCAGGCAAAACAATCCCGGAATTCTTGGAGTAACTTCACATATTGCTCCCTCTCCTGTGGAGGTGAAAGGGCACTTAGAAAGGTCGGCCTAGGGTCCCCCTCCGTGTCGAGGTTAATTTCAATGAGCTCATCTACTGTGGCCTAGCCGCCATCTTCAATTTCTGGCGGCGCCGGTAGCAGGTCAATGAAATCTTGATCTTCACCATTTTCTGCTTCAAGCACACCATAGGCATCTTCTTGCTCCGCCTCGTCGGGCAATGAGGCTTTGCTTGTTTCCCCACCCTTTAGGCTTGTTGTCTGCGGCTTCGAGGGGTTCCCCTGCGCAGAGAAGTACAGGACTTCTCCGGGATCTTCTTGGTAGTTGTCGTAAATGGCTTCTGCAGGAGCCGAGTTGATTGCTTGCCACGCTTGGGCATACTCCGCTGCTGGCGGCCGGGGCTGTTCATTCTCAGCTGTATCTCCAAGGGTCTGGTGTTGAACTGACACCATGTAGATACTCCTTTCGCGGCTGCCTATCTCATGGGGGTGCGGCGGAGCCACCACATAATCTCCCATTCTGAGCTCATCTTGCTCAATCAAGTTTTAAGCAACATCCTTGAAGACGTAGCAGTCTTCAATAGGGTGACCCAATATTTGGTGATAAGGGCAAAACAAGGGGTCACCACTTCTTCGGGCGTCTTGCGGCCTTTTAGACTTTGGGAGGGAGACCTTGCCATAGTGGCAGGCCCAGTCAAAGATCCCTCGGCTCTTGTTCTTCGGGAAAGAGTAAGGCTTTTGCATCCTTTCCTGTAGTGTAGGGTTTCGCCTAGCCGATCGTCCGACTGGAGAATCGGCTGTATCCCTCGCTCCCCTCTTCAACTACATGGGGGCATTTGGGATAGCATTCGAGAACCGATGCATGTGTCTGTCTTGCTGGCAGAAAGCGCCCTTGATCAATCCGGACACAAGTGTGGTTATTTCGGCCAGACGCGCCTTTAACATCTCGATCTCCCATTGTTGCCGATGATACAGAGCAAGCATAATGGGGTCGCATCGAGGGGAGCCCAGAGTGCGACTTGCAGCACTGTCCTTTGCTTCAATGCTAGGCGAGGGCAAGGGCACCCCATTACTGTGGCCACTCGGGGTCGATCCCTCAGAGGAGGGCGGGACCCTCCTCGTATCCCTGTAGGGAGGTGGATTCCATAGGAACACTTCTTCATCCTGAACTTCCTCAGCTGGAGGCATGTGATGCTTGTGGTCGTGGGCTTTCTGCGGGCCCGTAGCTTTCGTAGGGTCATCGTCGGACGGAGCCGAGATTGATATCACGTCGGCTTCGTAAGAGTGTTCTATTGAAAAGCCCAAACCCGGGTGCCGGGTGATTTTCAACAGACTCTGATCCAGGTTTGGCGGGTTCCACATCTTCTTAAACATTTCTTTTCGGCTGGAGAGTTGATAAAAGGGAATCCCTTGTTTCCTGGTCATTTTAACTACACGGCCGGTTATGTCAGGAAGTCCCATGATCGGGATGAGGGGATCGTGCAGCTCATCGGGGAGTTGACAATCATCATCCCCTCTGACCGGGTGCTCTTTAGCCATATAGAAAATTGTGGGCGGGCCTTCGTAGTTGGGCACTTCGAAGACCTTCAATGGTTCGACCGCCTGGTAGTCAGCTTCTGCGAGAGGCTTGATGATCCCGGGCGGGACTCTGACGTCCTCCAGCAGGTCTTCGAGGTACGGCGTCCCCGGTGTAGGGTAGATGGGAAGGGGAGTGGCCTTGAATACCCCTTCTACTTCAGAGACAGATGACACCTGAGGGGGAGCCATGTAGCCTGGCGGTGGCGGAGGAAACCAGCTGTCAGGTTCCACCTTCTTTGACAGGATCGTCAAGCGGCATCGGCAAAACTATCAAATATAATTTTATGTCTAAGTTGTCTTTTATTTATTGGGCCATATATAGAGTGGGCCTCATATGTAGTGTTTTCTTTTGTCATTAGTAATATATATATAAATATACAAACTTAGGAACCCACGTAGAAACCCAAGTCTCTTGAGTTTCCTAGGTGGTCTTTAGTTATTTTGTCATAGATACATATATATAATGGTTGCACTTATGTGCATTTATTAGGTACTCCTCGTAGGAACCATGGCTCTTGGTATTCCAAGGTGCCCATTCCCCTCCCCATGTTTTCTATTTAAACAAATGTAAACCCACGATGGAGAAAATATAGAATGCAATGAAATACTTTGAATTTTAGCCATGGCTTGTGTGTTCTCCAATTTTTGGAATCCCGGGTGAGAGGCCCAACCCCACTTCGCCCTGCCATGGAGGTCGTCCGTGAAGCTCCGATGCATCGTCTTTGAGAAGAGGACGGGTGTGAAGCCCCATCGAAGCTCCACGATCTTCCTCCTTCACCGTTCAACCACCGTCGTCGTCCATCACCACCGCCACTACCGCCGTGCCAACTACAATGCCTGCAACCGCCATCACCGCAGAGAAGAATTGAAGAGCGCGACTGCGTCGTCCCTGAGATAGGGATGGGTGTGAGGCCCCGGCCGAGCTCCTCCGTTCTTCTCTAGTCACCTCACCTTCCTGCTCTCTAGCTGACAGTTTGAAGTCCTTCCTCAACCTCATGTCACATCATTCTTCTTCCCTTTGTCCTGGGTGACTTGGGGGACTTGCTTCGGCCTTTCTAGATACAAGGTGGCGTCCGACAAGTGGCATTCGAACACTTCGAAAGGGTGGAGATCGGCGAAAATTCTTTCCTCTTTCCCGTTGCACGGGTATTTGATGCATTGGTGCAGAGTGGATGGCACCACCCTGTTCTGGTGCAGCCAAGGTCGGCCGAGCAATGCCTTGTAGGAGGTGTTGGAGTTGATTACATGGAACTGGACCTTGGTTGTGAAGTTGCCAAGAGAGAGGTTGAACTCCGTGACCCCCATAGGGACCTCACACTTCTGGTTGAAGCCAGCGATCTTGGCATTCCTGACCTCAATCAGGTGTACGTCTGTAACGACTCGAGATCCGAACACCGGGAAGGCTCGATAACCCGAATCTCGAACCGTCACCCACGAGCCCGAAGACTCGGAAGGGTTCAAAGGGATGGTGTAGAAATGCATAGGAATTTAAAATAATTGCAGAACTACACATTTTATATGAATAAGCAGGAAATTAATAAATAACATTAAGCACATTACATGGTCCACAAGATAATAGCAGTCTAAAAAAATAACAGTAGTCCACAACTAGTACAGTAAAGAAAAGAAGGTACAACTACACGGGACATACCCCGGCCTGGCAACTGGCAACTAACCCTAGGCATCTGAACCACGTGGAGCCTCGGAAGCACTCTCCTGAAGCCTCGTCTCACCTGAAATGCAGAGAAACACGCAGGGAATGAGCCTCATAACAAAAGGCTCAGTAGGGATCAACCGGTCCCTATCTCGCAAACCGAGAAACCGTGTGGAAAGCAGCTACAAGCTATCACTAGCAAGACGTAGAACGGGAACTGCAAGAATAAATAAATGGGAAAGCTCTGCTACGTCTAGTACCGAATGCACGGCACGAAAATTGAGACAACTCGTCAATAAACCCAAGGGTCGCTACCAAACAAAGACAGGAGTACCGTGCACTAGAAGCACAGCCGGATGCATCCCCTGACGGCTTACACCGCGCCGTAGTGTCTCCCTACTCTCCCCAGGAGGAAATTGAGACACACACAAGTAACACTGACAAGGGTCTAGTCGGGGTCGTGCTCGTCAGCACGCGTCGGAAGTCCCCGACCACGTGTGCACACACTGACTGACTGCGCTACGTCAGGCCCTCTAGCTGGTTCGTCCTCCCGGCCCGGACTCGAGCCGCCATAGTAGGAGGCCCACAGTAACCAGCCAAAAATTGTCTCTCGGGTAGCCTCGCCACCACTCCCCGGTGGGACCACATGCGTGTCGGAAGGCTACGACCAGTGGAGGGTCACTGAAGGTGTAGACTCTCTAGTCAACAGAAAATAACATCTAAATCAGACAAGGTACAAGGATCGCTCCTCACACCGACACGGACTCACGGTGACACGAGCCGAGAACACCACCTCCAGGGGCCCCACGGCACCCTAACACATGGCCCCCACATGATGCCCAACATCAGTCAGACCACGGGTCAGCACGTGGATCGAGGTCCACTCACTCGGGACTTGAATCGGCAAGGAAAGAACTATCGGTCAGACAACACATAGTAAATGGTCCACCGTGGACCGTTCCTGGGTAAACGGTCGGTCGATGGACCGCCTCAGGGGATGAGACGGTTCCCCACAAACCGTTTGACAAGCTGGGACGATCACTGACAAACCCCCCCTAAACAGACATACACGGTCTGTGGTGAGGACACCCGAGCAAGAATACGGCTCTACTCAGAGAGCCGCTGGTACCGGACACGCAGTACGACTCGGTCGACACCAACCTCTTTGTGGCTAAGGGACAGTCTGGAGTCTCCCCCGGAGTTTTGACGCTTTAGTATGTATTTTTGTACGTATTTGTATTTTGTACGTATTTGGTTATATTTTATATTTTATACGTATTAGGTTGTAGTTGGTGTGTATTTGGCATGTATTTTGGGTTGTATTTTGGTTTGTATTATGTTGGGATCTCCAATGGGTTTGAATTCAAATTCCAAGGAGGGAAAATGGAGCCCATCGATTTGAAAGTTCAAATGGATTCGAATTCAAATTCTAAGGAGGGAAGATGGAGCCCATAGATCTCAAGTGGGTTCAAACTCCAAGAAGAGAAGATGGAGCCCATAGATTTCAAATTTCAAATGGGTTCAAATTCAAACTCCAAGGAGAAAAGTTGGAGCCCAACTCTGTATATTGTAATGTACTCCCCCCTTGAGGGATTTTTTTTAATGATGAAGGAATGAATTGAAGAAGAAAGTTGTGAGAGCTTTGCTCCCCTCTCCCTCCCTCTTCCTCTTTCTCTAGAGTGTGATGCCCTAGACCCTCCCCTCTCTTTCTCTGATGCTCAAGCTTCTGGGAGGCGACCTCCCCATCTTCATCTCAAGCCCGGAGTTCGTCGGTCAAGGTTTTGCTACTGGCGTGGAAGAGAAGGCCATTGCTGCCCAGCGCTCCATCCGTGGTTGTCTGCCTACAGAATTGGGGCCGCAAATACAAGGTTGGCACCCCATATTACCGTCCTCAAATCCCCTTAACTTCTTCACGACTTTTCTTTCTCCTCATGTCTTCCATCTACCCTAAAAATCCCATGACCTAACTCGCTCCATACGAAAAGTTGCCTTTGTAAGCCTTTTTGCTGCGCAGGTTGCCTCTGTGCAGACCTGCAGAAAACCTGAACCCTGAAGATCAGGTTGGGACGCCCCCTTCCCGACCTCTGATCACTTTGACCCCTTCACAACATTTCTTTCTCTACCTGTCCTATACCTCTCCTAAACATCCCGCATCAAAATTCGCTCTGAGCAAAAACTTCTCTTTGGAGCCCTTTTGGTCGCGCAGACTGCCCCTGTTCAGCCCTGCCGGGACAGTGTTCAAGACCCTCCAAAGAGACGACCCCGAAATCATCTCAGAACGACCGGGGACTTTCAGAACTGCTTACACACATCCTAAAACCCTCTCAAGAATTTTCTTGTGCATGTTAAAACCCTGTTTCCTTGCTTGCCACGTCTACCTTCAGCCCCCTCAGTTCTGACTGCACTGGACTGCAGAACTAAGTCTTGTCTGTCTCTACTCCCAACGCCTAAAACCTCCACTGCACGCCACCCCGCAGCTGCTACCCATTCACCCCACGACCCTCACCTTTCCACCAGAGAAAATCCCGCCCCGTTTGCCTCTAGGAAGCCCCGGTTCCAACCCTATCTTCCACCCCCTGTCCTGCTGCCGGCAGAGAACTCAGACATCACGAGTATTGCTACAGGATTTGCCAAGGCTCCGATGGTGCTCAGTTGCCACCGCCAATCCATCGGCGTCCCTGGGACATCCCCAACAGCACCCATGCCAAGTTTTGTGACCGGCGGACGCTCATAAGGGGGGCGCACCGAGCTCTTCTTCCTGCTGCTTCCCAGCACCGGGCAGATTGGCCAGCAGTCTGCCCGCCCATTCGAGGCCACACCGGAGCTTTCCTCCCGTGCCGACGGCATCCGGTGACTTCCCGAGCGGTCATCATCCCTTGCTGCATACCTCCAGGGATCATTCTTCTCCCCCGGAGCCCAGGACATGCCTTCCTTGCTGCGGGATTCAGACCGGTTCGTGACTGCAGCGCAGTCCGCGGCCGCACGTGGCGACGAGCTCCACCGACCCGGTACCCGTCACCCCATTTCACACGACCCCGGAGAACACTTTGTAGCCTTTTACCTCCCTATGAGGAGTGGGCATTATTTCGGGTTGTATCTACTTGGCTTGTACCGGGGATTGTGTGACTTGGCCGGGTTTCTTCCCCACGCCCCGAGCGTGGAGGTACGCGTCCGTTCTCCTTCTTGGTTAGCTTGCTCTTTAGTATATACTCTTGAGGTCGCTGCTTGTGTGTATGTTAGGTTCCTAGCCCGTTTATAAATTATAGTTCACTGCTGCGGCGAGAGAGTGTGATCGTCCCGTGGCTCATCCGAGTCACGAGTGTGGAGCTACCCACCCTAGACTCGTCGGTTTCTCAACCGTGCAGATCGGCACGCTTCCCTCTCTTGGGACGCCTGTGAGCTTAGTTTCTTGTTATTTGGCATAATTTCCTTCTAGGGAACTCTAGGTGTCGCGTCTATGCCATTCAAACAATTGCAAAGTTGCTGGTCTAGTCTCCACTTGGTCGCGTCTTCACATAGAGTCCCAATTCTCCTAGCGTCCCGCTTCAGTCTGCCTTGGACCGTGTAAGACACAAGCGGTCCCTCTTGGGGCCGCCTCAGAAAGTAAACGGTCTCCCATGGGACCGCCTAACCTCTGGACCGAACGGGAAACCAAACGGTCATCCTCAGACCGTTAAAGACCTAAACGGTCCAACGATAAGCCGCTTGAGGAACTAAGCGGTCCACCTTGGGGCCGCTAAGCCACCCAACGGCACGGAAAGCAAACGGTCATCTCATGACCATTGGGAACCTTAAACGGTCCAACCTGGGGCTGCCCAACGGGACTAAACGGCCATATCATGACCGTGAAACCCAAAACTGTGCAACGGTCAAAACTCAATAGTCAGAAACGCATCGGGAGTCACGATGGCTCCACGGGGTAAATGGTCAGCCACTGGGCCGTCCAAGGGGGAAAACGGTCCAATGATAGACCGCGTACCCCACCGACATTTTCTGGTCGGTAGGCGGTCCTTCTTAGGGCCGCCTGGGCTGAAAACGGCTCCTGTAGGACCGTTTTCTTCCCAGAAAACCGAGAACGGCGAACATGGCAGAATTTCACCATTCCACGCCCCAATCACCCCCGGGTGATGGGGAAACAAGCAGGAAACCCTTCCCCAAGCCCCTAGGCATCCAATGGTGCCTTCAAACCACTAAATCATGCGGTAAAATGTTAGATCGACGCTCAAGCCCCCAAAACATGGTTTTCCCTTCCCGACGCGAAATAAACCCCTCTCGACCTCCCGTCGGCCTAGAAATCGTGGGGAAGGTAAATGCCGAGCTAGGGATTCGTCACCCTACCTCGGGGCCGCTTGAGACGCGCCAGATCACCACCGATCGATGAAGAACACTTTTAGAACTCCCGAACCTTCACGATCTCCCACGAGCCACACGTCGCCACGATCGCCTCGTCGCCGCCGTCGCTGCCCCGCCGCCGTCTACAGCCGGTGGGAGGCGCCACCGCAAGCACGCCGGAGGAAGAACAGGAACGAGAGGGGGCGCGCGGTCACGGGAGAGAAGGAGGAAGAAGAAGAATAGGAAAAAAAGAAAAAGAAATGGGGTTTATATAGAAGATCTAGATTTTCTGAAAAATACGAAAAAAATAGAAAAACACATTTCCTTGATCCTTGGAACACGCCGGTTGCACTGGTACCATCCCGGAGTAGGTGAACGACTCGGTTTGCCCACTACGAGGTTCCGTAGGTTTGCCGGAGAAAAACACGCGGAAACCGCGGAACACGTTCCGGGACCTCTGAAACTGATCTGAAACGCACGGATCCGAACCCGAAAAATGTCCGAAAAATAATTTCGGGCGTAATGAGAATAAATTCTCCGAGAAAATAAATTCGGGACCCAAGAAGAAGGATCCGAAGGGTCCGGGATATTACAGCCCACCCCCCTTAAAAAAATTTCATCCTCGAAATTTAAAATAAAGCACGGGGGAAAAGAAAGGGAGAAACTCACTCGAAGAGATAAGGGAACTGCTGACGCATCTCGTCCTCACGCTCCTAAGATGCTTCTCCACCGGAGTGCCACTGCCACACCACCTTGACTAAGGGAATAATCTTGTTTCGCAGGTGCTGATCTCGCCGATCCTCAATACGGATGGGGAACTCCGGAAGAGATAGATCGGGAGTCCCCTCGGGCAAAACGGAATCCTCTAAAACATGAGAGGCATCGGGCATATACTTCCTTAACATCGAAACATGAAACACATCATACACAGAAGATAGCTCCTGAGGAAGCTGCAACCGATAAGCAACCTCGCCAATGCGCTCAATAATGAGGAAAGGGCCAACATAGCGGGGACTCTACTTCCCACGCCGACCAAAGCGCATTACTCCCTTCATAGGAGAAACCCTCAAAAATACTGGGTCACCGACCTCGAAACTGAGGGGTTACCTTCTCCTATCGTCATAGCGTTTCTGCCGACTCTGAGACGCCAACATGTTCTGACGAACCAAATGCACCACATCCACACACTGCTGCACCAACTCTGGTCCCGTCATAACACGCTCACCCACCTCAAACCAATCGAGTGGAGTCCGACACGGTTGCCCGTACAACACCTCATAAGGAGCCATCCCAATGCTCGAATGATAGTTGTTGTTACAGGCAAACTCCACTAATGGTAGATGGTAAAACCAACTCCCCTGCCATTCCAGGCAACAAGATCTCAACATATCCTCTAGCGTCTGAATGGTCCTCTAAGACTGACCATCTGACTGAGGATGATAAGCCGAGCTAAAAGCTAACTCAGTGCCGAGAGCTCGCTGGAAACTCCTCCAGAATCCAAAAGTGAAACATGGATCTCGATCTGACACAATGGAAATGGGAATTCCATGCAAAGGTACGATCCCCTCCACATAAAGATGAGCCAACTTGGGCACACTCCAGCTGACTCTGACCGGTAATAACCGAGCCGTCTTCATCAGCCTATCCACCAGCAACCAAATACTATCATGCCCACTCGGAGTCCTCGGCAACCCCACCACAAAATCAGTGGCCACGTGGTCCCATTTCCACGCGGGAACCTCCAAGGGCTGAAACGTACCTCCTGGTCCCTGATGCTCCACCTTCACCTACTCACAGGTCAGGCACCTAGCTACATCTTCGTCGCACCCGAGTGCATAGTGTACCGACTCCCATGAGCCTCTAGTAACACCGCACGCCTCACCTGCTCTTCGGCCGGGACATATAGCCTACCACGGAATCTCACAGCTCCATCCTCACCGAACTCCACATCAGCCAAAGCCAAAATCTGGGGCAACTCACCCACGCATGAGAGGGACAACTATGGATGCCCCGGCCCTCCCACACCCTTCAAAGTCTCCATTGCATCTCTGCATGATTGGTCTAAATATGGTTGTCCTGGCCCCCCTTTGCATATCATGCATCTCCCACTCACACCGCATCATAGTACTTGGCATAAGCATTTAAGCAAGCATCTAGCAACGGGCGATGAGGTTCACGATGAGCGGGCAAAAGCTCGCGAGTGCCACTTGGGATTCCAAGTAGACAACCGTGCGATGGTGACATTGGAGTGGCTCTACCCTAGGGTCACCACCAACTTGAGGGCACGAGGACTTGGACCTTGCCTAGTTCCGAGTGGCCTTGGCAACCCGGCTTATGGGTTGGGCTAACTAATGGGTTTTAGGATTCACCCCATTTCCCATGTAGCGGGTCCGGCACCCTATATGGGCACCGCGGTGGATCCTAGTGAGAGTTTCGGGCCTACCCCTACCCTTGTGAGAGAGACACTCGGAGAGCCACCCCATATCAGCCTGAGAGCCCGACGTGTGCACACGGAGGCAATACTAGGCAAGCATGGTTCCATCACCGGCAAGAGGGTGTGCCCGAGCCACCTTGAGAAGATGAAGGGCCGTCCCCTGGTTGCGGACGCAGGGTTGAGTTTGGAGGTCGTGGCTCGCCCGGAGCTGCTTTGGAGGACCACTTCCCTGGTGGACCCATACTCGACGGAGTCGAGTTCTTCGCACCCCGGGGGTATGATGGGGGCATCTCTCGCCCTTCACATTTTTCCATAGCTTTGACTGCTCACTGGTAGTACTCCATTGTATCCGTCACATTTTTTTAGTCTTGGCATGTAATTTTCATATTTTATTTGAGTCATATCATTGTAATTTTTCTTTTATTTGAGTCCAGTATCTAGGTATAAGGGTCATTTAACTAAGTCTTGAGTCATAGGGTTAATTAAGTAAGCTAATGAGCCCAATTATATGGGCTAGGCCCAGGGGCGCCCCCTTCCCCTTGGTTATTTGTCAATGGTCCAAAAGTCAGGGACTTGTTGTAAATTGTGAGATCCCTATAAATAGGACTCCCATCTCCCCATTTTAAGCTAATGAAGATCTATTATTATCAGTCCATAAAATTGAGTTCATTTGGTGAGAAACTATTAGAGAGAAGTGAGAAACTCCCCTCCCCTTTCTCTCTCCTCCCCCTCCCACCTACTTTCTCTCTCTCCTCCCCTCATTCAATAGTCACCACAACTTCCCACAACACCTCTTTACTCCACCCCTAGTCCCAATGGAGAACCCACCCATCTCCACGCCACCCTCCAACCCACAACCACCCACTACCCTTTCCCAAGCACCCTTCCATCTCCCCAAGGCTGAAGGGGTTCAAACCCTAGGCCAAATTTGAATCTCCCTCCCTTACTGTCTGCCCCTCACCCCTCCCCAACACCTCCTTCCTACCCTGGTCACCCTCCCCATTTCCCCTTGCTTCCCTTGGCCATCCCACCCTCTTACACACAACCCTACACCTTCATCCTATTCCCAGCTCGCAGGCAACAGAGTACCAGCAAATTTCTAAGGCTACCACATCGTCACCACGAGGCTTCAGGTGGTGTACTATATACCGTCAGAATCGCCGTCCAGTCAGCTTTCCAACGGAGGTGGTCTCGCTATCAACCGAGTTCGTGGCTGCCCAAGAGAGCTGACATCGCCGGACTGCGCATCATCCTCCTGACAGTCATCCAGAAGCAGATTGTAGAGGCTACCACGGTCTGATTCCTGTGATTCTTGGAGCTCCACTTGGCTGAGGGCTTCCCCTACAAGTCCTCTGTCATCCCCAAGAAGCGGAGCGTCATTTGAAGCCCGAAGCACAAAGTTCTGAATTTCCTACCCTTAGTGCGCAGGTTAGTCTGACTGAAGATAGATCCGACCCCCTCCCACTTCTCAGGATCTCGCGGTCAGCTCCGACCTCCGACAGCATTCCCGCAGGTCTCCGTTCGAAGAGGGTTTGACCACGAATCCAACGACTCCAGCCTGGTCTGAATCAGAGCTCGGGACCAACCGTGGTGTCCTCGCCTTCCTACTACAGTGACACAGAAGCTACGAGAATCAGAAGCATGTAACCCTGTTCACGCCTCTTCCCCAACCGTCGTCACCAACAAGAAAATCCCCAAAAATTCTGACGACATTCTGGGTCAACCACGGAGGTTTTGCCGCTAGTTTCGTTGTAAACGGAGTTCGGGGCAGTCCGCAGCGGCGTCAACACAGACTGTCTATCAGCAATTCCAGAGGGCTGGCAGAACCGACGATCTTCGTCCACTTCGGCTTCTAGCGTAGTTTTCCCCACCACGCCTGGCCGGATGACCGCCCCTCCCTACGTAGAAGTACATTTTGGTTGTAAAAACTAATCCCCACCCCTAGTCCAACCCCCTTGCAAGGGGCGTAGTGCATGTAAACTGAAATTTCAGGTTGAAGCTTCATCGGCGCAGCGTGCGAGTAAGCCCACGCTTCCTCGCTCGCCCTCGTCTCCGGCAGGGATCGGTGTCTTCACACTGGTCTGGTGAGCTTCGATTACCCCTTTGCTGGTTTCTTTCCATTGCTGGTTTAGTATTGCCACTAGTGCCATCAGACGCTAAGTGAGTGCCCGATCCCGAATTACTATTGTGTGAGTGACTACCGCGGGCGAGTTGTGAGAGACCCATTACCTCCCACGCCCTCGGCGTGCTGGCCGCCCCCGAGAGTGGGCATCCTAGGACCCTTAGGGGTTCAACCTTAAGCTAGCCAATCCCCGGAGCCACGAGGTCCCGTCTCGGACCCTCACCACCATCACCAAGTTGCATACGGGCACTAATGTGCGCTTAGCGGGAGAGTCCACTCGAGTGAAGTTGTCGGTCCGGGGGATTGATAGATTAGTTGCTGCATTCCTAAGGCTTCATCAAACATCCTAGGTCGTGCCACATCACCCGTCACTTGACGTGAGTTTTCCGTGACTCGAGTTTTCATTTCACGTCTGCGAGACGTGGCTTTGCGTGTAGTCTCCGGGTGGTTTCCAAAGGTGAAGGTCTAGGGTTTCCGGTGAGCATCACCGAGGGTTTTTCCTAGGCAGTGTCCGGTTCACGACAGAGTTGTCGTAATGTTTCTTCTGGCAGTGTAGCCAGGGTTTCTCTATTGGTCCGGTAGTCTCCCGACTGTGAGATCGGGGTGTTGGGTTCTGTTCCGGAAGGAGTAGCTATAGTGCCGAGTTTTTTTACCAGTCGTCGATTCGCTGTTCCTGCCATTGTTGATGCTTTCCATTACCGCCGTTGTTTACAGTTGGGGTTTCACGGGATCCCTACTGAGGTAGTGATAGGAGGCTCACCCCTATTTTTCAGGTGCGGCGGCTCTTCCTCGAGGTTCGAGGGTGCTGTGCGGAGGTTCTTAGTTGCCAGCTTGCCGGGCCGAGTGTTCACTTGGTGTTGGGTACGTTCTTCTACCTTAGACTATACTTTTGTTGGACTGGACTCTATTGTAGTTAGATTATTTATTTCTGTTAATTATAGATGTATCCTGCTTTATTTCCTATTTCTTTGTACCTCCACACTCCTTTTAGCCCTTTCGAGCCCTCCGGATCGTGGGCGGCGGGCCAGGATTCGAATGGTATCGGATTCTTCCTGATATCCAGATCTCGGGTCGTCACACCTACAATATCAAAAAATACGCCCCGATCTCATAGTCGGGGGACCGTCGGACTTACAGGAAAACCTCTGGCTATGCGGCCAGAAGAAACATCACGACACCACTGTCATGGAGGCCTATCTCACAGATAAAGGCCCAACCCAAAGCCACGCGGTCTGGGTAAACATGATCACGACGTCGCCGTCGCGACCCCTACACCATCTAGGGAAAATGCTCAGTGACGCTCACCGAAAACCCTAGACCTCTACCTCGGGAAATCACCTAGAAACTACGAGTAAAACCACGTCTCGCAGACGTGAAACAAAAACTTGAGTCACGAGAATCTCACATCACGTGACGGGAGTACCTACCCACCAGAAGTAAGGCCGGGTGCATCCACTGACGACTTAGTCCGCAGTCTGAGGTGTCTCTCTACGACGCCCCAGGCGGAGACTGAGACACCACACAGTAACCAGGAACACAAAACAAGGACTAGCTGGGGTCGCGCTCGTCAGCGCGGGTCCAACGCCCCCAACCACATGTGGACACACAGACCATGCACCATAGGTCAGATCCTTTAGTTTGTTCTTCCAACAAGCCCGGACTTAGGCTGCGTGAAGGGACCCTATGGTAACCAGCCTAAAAATCGTCTCTCTCGGTTAAGCCGCTCCACCACTTCTTAGTGGGTCAGCACACACGTGCTGTAAGAAGGCTATGACTATGGGGGAGTCACTAACGTGATCACGGAAATCACGCACGCACCCATTGCGAGTAACACAGAGTGCCAGGTGGCTCGATGCCACCAAACTCTGGATGGTCCACTAGGCCTACTAAACCCAACGGTCCCTGAGTCACACGACTCGGGTCAAGACCACTGCACATGATGGCACAACGTCGTTAATCTAGCCTAACCCCTAGGTCTGAAACCACGGTAGCACGATTCCCACGAGGTGATACACAATCGTCAAGACCATTCCCTCATAAAGGGAACTCGGGAAACCTCCAGCCCCTGGCTGGGTGACTGGACTCACAGTCCAAGGGCTAAACTTACAGCCCACTCAGAAAACACCTTCTAGAGAACCCACGTCGTGCGGGGGAAGTCCTCCGTACTCATACCGATACACGGTGACTCGACCTAGCGAGGACACAAATGCCCGGAACACATGGGGTCACCCGGACCCTCAAAACCCATGGACATGCTAATCAAGGTAACACGGTACCTCCAGACACCCCAAAAATATGGACACAGAACCCACGGGGTGTCCGAGATATCCACGAGACCGAAGGTCGACCACTGGGTCACAACCGGGTCAACCAGGGGTCAACACAACATAATCGGAACATACTAACATGGAAAACCAAGTGGCGGTCCTCCCCTGGGCTGCCCCCTCAAGTGGCGGTCCACTCTGGACCGCAAGCCACCAAATAGCGGTCCACTCTGGGCTGCTACCTACCAAGTGGCGGTCTCCCCAAGACCACTACCTGCCAGGGGTACCTAGAGTAAAGCGGCCAGCCCCTGACAGCAACCAGTATATAGCGGTCCACTCTAGGACCGCAACCCCCAAGTGGCGGCCCTGGCCAGACCGCACGTATCGGCTGGCGGTCAGCCACAAGGACGCAACCACATGAAACTTAGACGATTGGGTAGCGGTCCAGGTGGCCACTACCCCAGCAAACAGTCATGCCCTGACCGCTAGCTCCAGGTGGCGGTCTATCGCGAGACCGCTACCTGGAACCGACATATTGGGCTAAGAAACGGTCCCCCTTGGACCGCCTTCACAGGTAGCGGCCTCTGGTACGACATGCTACCTGCCTCCGAGCCCGAAAACGGTGAATCCGGCAGAAAACCCCATTCTACGCCCCGTTCACCCCCATGTGAAGGGGAAAATAATGGGAAACCATTCCCCAACCTCTAGCACCGAGAGGACCCATTTAAACCTCAAAAATGCGATCAAAATGGAAGATCCGGCTCACACCCCAAAATCACACGTTTTAACCCCGACGGAAAAATAAACCCTCTTGGCTCGCCTCGGGCTACCAAACTCGTGGAAAATGAACTACATGGGTTAAGGAACCATCCCCCTACCTCCACCAAAGATTCCGTGCACCGAGGACACCGATCCGCCAAGAAAATGGCGCACGAATTATCACGGTGCCCCGAACTCGTGGCCGAGCTTCGCCGCGCCTTCGTCGCCTCAATCCTCGCCCCGTCCACGCCGCTCCTCGCAGCACGAGCATCGCCACCTCGCCCTCGTCCATCTCCGTCGGCCCCGCGGAGAGAAGAGAGGGGGAGAAGAGAGAACGTGAGAGAGAAGAGAGAGGGTGAGAGTGAGAAATGAGAGATGAGAGATGGGGAGAGAGAAAAGGGATTTAATATATAAAAAATCTAAAATTTTTAAAAAATATAAAAAATAGGGAAAAAGACTCCCCACGATCCTTGAAAAACGCACAATGCGCTGGTAACGTCCCGGAGTCGGAGAACGCAGCGGTTCACCCTACACGGGGTTCCGAAGGCTCGCCTGACAAAAACACACGTAAACCGTAAAACTCAATCCGGGACCCACAAAAGCGATCCGAAGCCTACTGTAATCCTACCCCTCGACTTAGACATTACGGCCAAAGCCTACTGTCATATATTCTTGCTATCCTATCTAGCTGTTTAGCCATTCCGGCCAAAGCCCACTATCATATGCTCACTATCCTATCTCTCGGCCGAGCCACTACGGTCAAAGCCTGATGTTATATGTTCCCGCTATTCTCTATCTCGGCTTAGCCATTATGGCCAAAGCCCACTATCATATGTTTCTGCTATCTTATCTCTTGGCTTAGCCATTACGGCCAAAGCCCGTTGTCATACGTTTTCCGCTACTCGATCTCTTCGCTTAGCAATTTCGGCCAAAGCCCGCTACCATATATTTCTACAATATTATTTCTTGGCTTAAGCCATTCCATCTAAAGTCCGCTACCTTAGATTTCAAATATCTCATCTTTCGGCTTAAGCTATTTCGACCGAAGCCTGCTACCTTGTATTTCAAAAAAAGAATATCATCGTTCGGGCTAAGCATGTCGGCCAAAGCCCTCTATCGCATGTCTCTACTATCCTATTTCTCGGCCTAACCGTACCGGCCAGAGCCCAATGTTACATGTTTCGGCCATCCTATCCTTCGGTTTAGCCATTTTGGCCGGAGCCTGCTTTCACTTGTTTCAGCTATTCTATCTTCAGCTTAGCCATTTCGGCCAAAGCCCACTATTGGGACTAATCCATCCATCCCACCGCAATAGCCAATACAACTCAACGGCATAGACCTTCGGCCGAAGCTTGCTGCCCCAACTTGGGCTTATATAGCCTGCTTCCGATCTTCTTTGGACTTTTGTAGCCTGCTTCTCAATATCCTTTAACTTTATAGCCTGCTTCCAATATCCTTTGGCTTTTATAGCCCGCCTTCCAATATCCCTTGGCTTTTATAGCCTACTTTTCCAATCTCCCTTGACTTTTATAGCCTACTTTTCGATATCCTTGGCATTTATAACTTACTTTCCAATATCCTTTGGCTTTTATAGCCTGCTCTCATAATATCTTTTGGCTTTTATAGCCTGCTTCCAAATATCCTTTGGCTTTTACAGTCTACTTCTCAATATCTATTGGCTTTTACAGCCTGCTTCCTAATATCGTTTGGCTCTTATAGCATGCTTTCCCAATATCCGTTGGCTTTTATAGCTTGCTCTCATAATATCTTTTGGCTCTTATAGCCTGCTCCCCAATATCCTTTGGCTTTTACAGTCTGCTTCCCAATATCTATTGGCTTCTACAACCTGCTTCCCAATACCCTTCGGCTTTTACAGCTTGCTCCCCCAATATCCTTTGGCGTTTACAGCCTACTCCCCAAACTTTGACTTTTACAGCCCGCTTCCCTAATATCCTGTCTTACCCAACATGCTTTCCAGCTACCCTTTGGCCTACCCGGCCTGCTTCCCAATATCTGTTGACTTTTACAGCCTGCTTCCCGATATCATTTGGCTCTTGTAGTCTACTTTCCCAATATTCGTTGACTTTTATAGCCTGCTTCCCAATATCCTATGGCTTTTGTAGCCTGCTGCCCAATATCCGTTGGCTTATACAACCTGCTTCCCAATATCCTTTGGCTTTCACTGCCTGCTTTCTCAATATCCTTTGGATTTTACAGCATGCTCTCCCAATAGACTTTGGCCTACTTGGCTTGCTTCCCCGATGATCATGCATAAATAAAAAAAAGAAGAAAAGAAGAATAGGAAAAGACATAAGAATAGCATGAATTGAAAGAAGAAGAAAATGCGAGTTAATGGCCCCAAACCCTCTGCACCAAATCCACAACTCCAATGCCAAAGATGAAGAAGAGGAAACAAAGAAATGCCAAGTCCAGAGAGCCTACTCAAGATGGGTCGACGCAACATGCGCCTTGAGTCGACATGTCCAGCGTACTGGGTTGTCAAGCCCAACATCCTGCATCGACGCAGCTTTGCAGTGGGTCGACGCAACCTTGGCCCTCACCCTGTGTAGTGCAGCGCCGAGTCGACGCAGCTCATCCCTGTGTCGACTCCCCCTTGCCCAATTGGCTTACTCGTGTCCCTATGGCTTATGCAAACCTCCCCTCTCGTGGGTCTTGGGGATTAAAAGATGGGCCTATCAAAATCACGGGAATGGAAGTACAAGGGTTAAGGATCCGTCCCCCTACCTTCACCAAAGATTTGCGCACCGAGGACGCCGATCTATGAAGAAAATGTCGTGAAACCCTCGTCGGGCACCCGAACGCGCGACCGACCTTCACCAAAGAATTTTTTTTAAAAGTGTTCCCAAACACCCTATTAAACTTCATCCTAAAAAATAAGAGATAAGTTATCCAATAGGATAAGTGGATTTCTTATTTTTAAATTATATTTTGAGATAAAAAAAGGATAAAAAGAGTAATCAAATAATATATTAAGATTCAAGTTAATTATATATATAATATGTATATCCTTAGATTTTTATCTAAGGGTTCGTGTTCGGTCAGATAATATCTAACACGGATATCTCAATATTCGAATTCGTATTCGATTAATAATTAGATATTCAATATCCGATTAAATTATCTGTCGGATATTTTATTCGAATAATTATCTGATTAAATAAATACGAATTCGAATTTGATTCGAATTTTAAACAAATAATCATCGGACCTAAGCAACCCTACTTAATCCGAAACAAGGACTTTGGAAAGATGCGGTGAAAGTTCTAAGGACCGTTTCATTCGCCGCATAAGCTCAAGTACCGTGATCAAACCCAGCTTATTTGCCTTTAGGTTGCATGGACGTCGTACTCGGGCAACTCGTGCATATTCGATGAATGACCCATTTGAGGGAAATGCTTGAATATGCTATCCGGAGTCGCCCCTCGTTGTGGACGGCGGTCATGTGGTGAGGTAGCGTCGGTGTCCGGCGCCGGTCGTGTACGGGGGGGCATACGACGGCATCTGTCCGTGTTTGACGATGCTTTCGCCATCGTCCAAGGTGGCAGTCAGAGTCAGATGACGATCTTCACATCCAGCGTCTTGTCTGTGTGAGCAAGGGGTGACTGTAATAAGAGTTATCAATGGACCGGGCTGGTCCAACAGGTCTGCGGGTCTGGTTTGATTTTGGGCCGGATCGTAACGTTTTTTTCAGTCCGCGGACTTTTAGTTAGGCCTAAAAGTCTGAGCCGACTAGACTTGCGAGTCAGACTCGGGCTTTGAGTTCGGCCCGCGGGTTGACTCAGCCCGTTCTCTTTTTTTTTTATTCTCACTTCAAATTTTAAAAATTATTTAATTAAAATTATGTTATTTTATTTAATTAAAAATTTTAAAACTCTCTTTTCACATCAATTATGTAATTAATATCAAAAGTTTAATTAATTTAGCGAGATTATAAGTTTTATATTATTAAATATATTAATTTTTATTATTTTTATTATTTTATTTAAGTTATCGGGTCGGGCCGAGCCTTTGTCGGATTTTATATTTTTTACATAATGTCGGGCTCGACCTGGCCCAGTCCGACATAGGTCGGGCCTAGGTCAAACTCGAACCTTAATCTTAATAAATCGAGTCCGGATCAAACATACCTAAGTTCGACTCAGACCCGACTCGTTCACAGCCTTAGTTACCACAAGAGAGAGAAAAATAAAATTTGAGCGGATGCATGGACCATACCCAAGATTGTAATGCAATTTGATCTCTCTCGCTCTTTATGTGACAGTGCGGTGCACCAAATAAAACCGTAAATGACTTTTAATTGATGCATCGCTCATAAATGCATTATGATTCCTTTAAAAGCGTCACAACATTATGTGCCCATCAACACTAATGGAGCACTCAACTTTTCTAAAACAAAAGTTGCCTCCAAAATTTTTTTGGGGAGCATTTATGGGTGTTCTCTAGAGCACCTACATGTCATGAAAGCATTTGAGCACTTTAGACCGTACTTCCCGTTGATGCGTATCGGATTGAGATCTTTGTAATCTGATACGATACTCTAGAGTCACGTATAACTTGATCCGACTCAACCTGAGTTACTTCCTAGATTACATGTAAAAGTTTTACTCCCATAGTCCCTTTCTTCCCCCACTCCAACGGCCCCCCTCTTAGTAGAGCACCACCCCCGACCCCCCAACCCCGGCACCCTACCTCCCCCACGTCGGTAGCCCCCCACCCTGGCTGGAGTCATAGACCCTTCCCCTTCTACCTCCGACGGCCTCACCTCCCTCTATCGTCGCCCCCATCCCTTCCCCTCCATCTCCCTGCCACAATATTGCCAGATCTCGTTCGCCCATCGTCGGATCTCGTCCGCCACTATTGGATCTAATCTGTCCACTGTCGTATCTCATCCATCATCTCCGGATCCTCACCCCAATATGACCCCATCGTGGTTGGAATCACGTAGAGAAGGAGAAAGAGGTGGAGAGGAATGACTCGATCCGAATCAATCGTATCATGTCTCAGATTTCTATGGATCCAAAATAGATTCGTCCGAGTCAACTCTGCTCGAGCCGAGTCGACGAACCACGCTTTAGGTAGCATATGCGTGTGCTCTCCAGAGTACGTAGGCGCTCTTCGGAGCACTGAAAAATATTGGTAAAAAAATTCAGGTGCCCCTTTTGCGCTAATGTGCATGTGATGTTGTGCCACTTTAATTTTAGAGATGGTGAGATCTCGTCTGCCCACACAATGTAAGATTCCTGATCAGTGCAAGACTTAAACATGATTTCTTCATATCAAACTGACGTAGACGTGCCGTATGGTGGAGTGCCACGCAGGGATGGCATATGATACTTCAAGTGACATGCGTCGCTTTTATTGTCTAATCAGATGGAGATGGAAACTGTGAGAGCCAATCAATTTTTATTTTGTAAATAAAATTAATAAAATATCTCAAATATTATTAATTTTATTTACAAAATAAAAAGGGTTGAGTCAGGCCAACTCATATCGCATTAGACCAGTTTAGACCAATTAAGAGTCAAGACATATCTACGCGTCCACGAACCTCGATCACGAGGATCACATGCAAACTCATAAACCCTACGTAAGTAAGTTCATCTAAAATGTTAAAATGTGAAGTAGAATCATATCATCCTGTTTCATCTAGAATAGAATGTGAAAGTATTCTTCCACTGGAAATCTAGAATCGTGTGATATATGTTTATATTCATATTTTAAGAAATTCATTATTTATTAAAACTAAGATCATATTAAGGAAGATATTTTAACCAAACGAGAGGCATATTAAGTGTGAGATATTAAGGAAGGGCATCCCTCGTCATACCATACGTGTAGTCTTCTTCTGTTGGTCCCACCACGCACAACTCACCCACAAAGATTGGGATCCAAAATGTGATGGATTTGATCGAATCATGGGTGCAATCGCTCGTGGAACGTCCACTCCGACACAAACATTACCCCACAGTCGGCGCCATGGCGTCACTAATTTCTTCACCACCGTTCTGTATTTTCTTTTCATATTTAAGTTAATGTCAAGTCTTCTCATATCAGAGTGACTCACCTAAACAAGTCGGCCCGATCTCGAGTCTAGTCATCTAATGACTTGGATTAACTTTAGGGATGTCAATGGTAATCAATAGTCTGATAATCGTCCGTTTCGTTAACTTAATGAATAGCAAATGGATAATATTTTTCTTTCCGATAAATTAACGGATACGAATATAGATATATCCGGTTTCTTAGCGGATACGGATACGGATACACCTCATTCCGAATCCATATCCGTCCGTTACCGTTAAACAAGTTTATATTTGACTCAAATAATTTAATGTCTCAAAGAAAATGATATTGAAGATGAGATATGTGTATAATTTAAGTCATTTCTACTTTCATGATGGTAAAATATTTCTAAATTATAAGATATTTTTATAATTTTTTAAATTATCAAGTTAATATATTCTTTATTTTCATGAAAGGTATGTATAAAGAATGAGAATACGATGGAGATTAAAGTCCAAAAGAGTTAGTTTATTATATTATTTAAACTTTATATGTCTCATATTATCTTTGGGGATATTGTAATATTATATATTTGTATACTTTTAATTGCATTATATGTTGACTCATGAATAATGATGATACGAGAACTAAATTGAAATGTGTTTGTTTATCATATGGATTGTTCTTTTCAATTTAAATTTTTTTCTAATTGAATTAATTTATATCTTCAATTTTAATCTTATATGTACTTTTATGTCCGGTAACTATCCGCTAACCGTCCGTGAACCGTATTTTTCGGATACTCGATAACGGTTTTCGGATACACCACTTTTCGAATACTTAACGAACAGCAAACGGATACAATTCTTCCTTATCGGATACGGATACAGATAGTCCACTATACGCACCGTACCCGACCCGTTGACATCCCTATTAACTTGTATCGTAACGGTCAATTTGAATTTACTCAATTTGCCCCCATATATAGTGGAAGACGTGGTAATGGTACATTATATATATATATATATATATATATATATATATATCACTACAAGGAACAGCGGTCATAGCGACGAAAATTTTCAACAGAAAAGGGTCCGTCGGAATGTCGGTCTGTAATTTCGACGGATATCTATTCATCAGAAATTCCATCAAAATTTTCGACGACATTATAGTCTGTCGGAATATCCGTCGGAACTTCCGACCCCATTTCCGACGAATAGATGTTCGTCGGTCTATTCGTCGGAAAGTTATATTTGAGTTTCCAACGAAATTAAATTCGATCTGAATTTTCGTCAGAATTTTTCGACGGAATTACTTCCCGTCGGAAATCCGTCGGCAATAATGTTGATTTCCCTCCCACTGGCCGTCGTCTCCCACCCTCGCGCTCGACTCCCTCACGGTGCTCTCCCTCTCTCCCGCATTCTCTCTCTCAGACGCTATCTCCCTTTCCCGCAACGGGCTCCGATGTTCCCCCTCTCTCCGGCGAGCGGCGGCGGCGATGATGGCGGCAGCTCCCTCTACAGGTAAGCACTCGCCCTCTCCCTCCCCCTCTTTCACCGTCTCTCTCTCCCACTCTCACCATGTAAGACCCCGAATAAATAATCAAGAACGACTATATTCAAAAATGAAATAATCAAGGTATACACTATATGATTAAACCCATCACCCATATACACATCAAAAACGAGCCAAATTAAAAGATGCCTCCATCTAGGTCATCATTTAATTGAAGACCCCTAAGAAGGCGCCAATTTATAAATTAACGCCTCTATCCTAGGCGTCATTTTCAGAAGTGACGCCACTATATATGTATGGGCGTCAAATTTCATATTGCAGTAACGCAAGAAAATGTAATAGTAAGTAACGCCCCCTTGGCGGGCGCCATTTTATAAATTGAAGACCCTTTGCCGGGCGTCATTTTTAATTAACGCCCCAACCTTAGGCGTCATTTTCAAACTAAACCTGTTAGTGTTCGGTTCGAACTGAGATGTTATCATGGGTAAGCTTGATTGAGAAAAGGATCAATACGTGGGATGTCTAAGTTAATAAGGACTCTAAGAAGGAAGTTTCAATTCCCATCGAACTCCAACCCTATAGAGTATCCAGAATCCTATAAATACCCATCCCCTTTCCATCGACTCACGTTAATTGCCAAAGACATTCTGCTGCTACTACTGCTCTTCTGCCTTGAAGTTCCTCTTCGTTCTACTGCTCCTATTGTGCTGCTGCATAGCAGTTCTTCATCGGCATCTTCCTCTTGCTGTCAATACCTTGAAGGGAGGAAGTTGTCTTCTGCTTCTTCTTCTGAAGGTTTTGGTTGTTCGTGGGAAGCTCCTGCTGTTCTAATCTGGACCAAAGGAGCTACTGCAATTGTTGCTCTTATCATCATCTTCCTGCCGGGAACGTAGAGGAATCATCCTCTTCTTCCTTGTTCCCACTGCGTTGCTGAAGCTATTATCACCCTCATCATCCTACTGCATCTTCCGAGGGGTGCTGTTATTGCTTTGGCTAAAGAGTTGCTGCTATTTTAACTTCCAGAAGCTCTGTTTGAAACAGAGTATCGTTCACAGTTATTTTCTTCACCGTTCTTCAACATCTGTCAACCAAACCACCCAACCAAGGTAGGTGTTCTCAAGTACAAGCACAATCTAATAGTTATTAAATCATAATCATGCATATAGGTTTGTTAGAATGTTTTCAGTAGGTTTAAATGTATTTCTGGAAGTTTCAGTAGAACGCGCCTCCATCTAGGGCGCTATTTGATCTAGCGACCGTGCAAACAGTCGTCAAATTAGTTGGTTAATTAATAATTACACATGTTCAAAATTTAATAATTGTGAACCATGACATCTAATATAATGCATTAGTATACTGTTAGATTCTTGCTATTTTTCTCTATCTGTACATGTCTTTAGTTTCTTGATTGGACATACTCCAAAAATCATGTGTCTATGATTGTACCTGCTCGGTGCGTATCATATGACAAAGAAATAACGACCGTCTTCATGTCGTCAATTTAAATGAACGCCCCCACACACGGGCGTTAATTAGTGAATAACATGAGAACTTTGAACTATCCACGACAAAATTACATAGATATTGAATTAACGACTTGTACCCTACCTTCAATTTGATATATGACGCCCCTGCCTAGGGCGCTATTTAATGAATTGAAGACTTAAGCTAAGTCGTCATTTATATAATATCTGGAAATTGAAAAAAAATTTATAGATCTTAAAATATATAGAACCTAGATATAACGATTGAATGAACAGTCGTTATATATTAAACTAGCGACCCTGAAAAGGGCGCTAATTCATAAATTGAAGACTTGATCTCAGGCGCCAATTTCCTGTTTTCTGATTTTCGTGATTTTCTGTAACCCTTGACAATGGGTTATGTATCTAGGCACTATATTCCGTTCCGTGAGTATAGTCCCACGTTTCACGATGTTTTATCGATTACCCCTTAAACTCTTGGTGACATACGAGCCCTCCATTGGACATTCTGTTCCTTCGGACTGGTAAGTTAGTCATTAAGACCTCCGTAAGTCTCCTCGTAGCCTTGGATTCCCTCAAGGCCGATTGAGCAGGTTGTACCACTAAAACCCATGAAACTATCCATTTACCATGTCACTCTAAAGAAACATAGTATACCGGCTCTCATGGTATACTATTTAGCCGCTATGAGATTAATTCTTAAGCTAATAGCATAGGAAACCTTGCTATTGCTATTCATCTTGAATTCTGTGCCTCTTCGTAGACACCAATTCTTTTACCTTATCATGTACAAAAGAACGAGCGCTCATTTGGTTATGAACGCTTATTCGAGTACTCATTGTAGATATATATTTCTCTCCTCTCTCTCCTTTCACTAAAGGGGTCAAAAGTGCGCCAAATGCATGAAACAAATGAGAGAAAGAAGAGGAAATAGGGAATGAAAGTACCGTGATCGCCACCAAGATGCCGTACGCGACAGGCACGCCGTACCTTGGAAAATGGGGAGACACTCGCCTTAGTGCTGCGCTGGGGAATGAACGGCTCGGTTAGAACCGCTCTGTGATGAGCGGTCTTACGATAGACCGCCCTGGAGCGCTGCGAGGGACGCGGGAGGAACTGCTGCAGTGAGATGGACGGCACTTTGGGGACCGCGCTCCAGGGAAGGACGGTCGTTTCTGAGCCGCGCGTACCGTTGAACGGCCGGAGGATAACCGCTCAATACCTTCACTCAGCAAGTTGAGAAGGGCTCGACCTCCACCTTCTCCGGCCGGCCAGAGGGGATGGGCCTCGTGCTGATTAGATGCTGACCTGCGAAACAACGTAGAGACGCGAAAGAGACACCCAAATCAAACCTTAATAATGCAGTATATATTCAAACGAGAAGAATTAAGCATGAACAAATGAAAAGGGGAATACCTGGGGGTTTTAAAACCCTAGGGTGACAAAATAACGGGATGGTTGTGTGCATGGTAATGAGAAAGAGGGAGGTACGTGGGTGAGAAACAAAGCATGCAATGAAAGAACACGGCAAAACTACGGAACGAAAGACTACGAAGACTGGGCTACTCCCTTGACCGGAGGCTCATGTGGACGTAGAGAGCCTCCCTCCTTGGTGCTAGGTCGCTCAAAAATGCGGCAGAGCTTCACCGTCGATCAAAATCTCCCCCCCCTTTTCGATGTCCGGCCTTTAGGGTCTATTTATAGAGCCTAGAAAGCCAACCCCGAAACTAGGGTTTAGAGCCATTTTCGGGACGAAGTTATTGAAGATAAATCGTAGATAATACAATTATCTCTCATCCAGTCGAAACGGCAGCTAAAATGGTTGATTATCCGCGGAGAAATCACCAAAATAAGTTAAGGATAAAACCATGGAGAAAAGGATTAAAATCTGTTAAAATTCAGCAACCGACGGGATGAACGGTCTTACGATAGACCGCTCAACCAGGTGGGCGGTTATAAACTAACCGTCCATACCCGTCGGTGGAAATTCAAATAATCAGCAAATAATCCCAATTATCTCTCGAACTGGCCGAAACATCCGCCGTGGGACCCTGAACACATGAACGGTTGAATGGAGACCGTTTGAATGTAGGGCGGCACAAACACGACCGTTTTACCTTGTCGGTGATAATTCAAATATTTGGATAATTATCTGAGAAAACGGGCGCGCGTAGGACTCTCAGATATAGGCGGTTGGAATAGGCCCGTCCATGAACTTGAACGGTCCTGATCACACCGCACAAAATCCTGTCGGTGAATATTCAGAAAATCCTCAGAAAGTAGCCGAAATCTATGAACGGTCTGGTATCAACCGCCCCAGTCCTGAACGGCTTATGTGGGACCGTTCATGATCTTGGGTACTGGATAATTAAAAAAATAGTTCATTTAATCAAAGCCAGGGTCCGATAAGCCCTGAATGGATACGACCTTTACCAAGGAGGGAGGCCACCCCCAAAATGAGCCCAGGATGTGCCACAAAGAATGGCCCAACAGATAATGGACAACTTAGGGCATCAATCAATGGAATTAAGAGAAACGGCTCAACTTATCGGTATAAAACGGGTGTCAACAGATGCCCCTCCTTAACGTCCACTTTGCAGGGGAGCGAGCGGAGGTGAAGCGGAGGTGACACGGAACATGGAGACGAAGCGGAAATGTAGCGGAGTGGACCGAAAAAGCGGGCGTTAAGGTAAACGACACCCGTTCCTACCAATAAGTGATGATAATCTTTCGAAAACCTTGAACCGAGCGTCAGGAGTAATTGACCAAAAGGCGACGCCAATCTGGAGGGACTAAACTAAAGGAAATCAACCGACAAGACCAACCTCATGGGGGACACAATCCCGCGGTCCAATGAGGGGGCCACAAAAGAAAAAGATGCTAAAGCTCCAGACGGGGATCTTTCAGTCAACTGACCCCAACGAACCGACCAAAGAGAACCTTCAAACTCAGAGTGGAATTAGTTCATCTTACTCGAGCCTCTTAAACACATAGCTGACCATTACGACGGGACATTTCTGAAGCAAACCATGGGGCATGAAAGCTCAAAAGGATGCGTATGATGCATGCTGGGCTAAAACAAAAAGAAATCATTAAAACAAATGCCAAGAAAGATTAAAATATAAAATATTCGAGAGTAATATTGCTAAGCTGGGAATATCAGAGTCAAGATACCGTCCGCAACCACAGCGCGCGGATAGAACCGTCCTCCTCGTGACATCCCAACTTAACGGCCTATCCGAAGGTTAGATACATGAACCTGGATCATCATTGTTTTTGTTGAAGGGGAACATCAGATCCTGGGACATATAAGAAACCTGCCGGCTCTCGAAATAGTATAATATAATATCATATAGTAATGCAATAAGGGATTTAGGGATAGAGGGCCATACCTGACTTACCTGTGCAGGCGAAATGGCGAGACATGGCTGAAGTGATGCTGCATAAGATGGTTAAGAGACGTATTTCCAAAGAAAATATTCAACATTCATGATTTAAATACATCAACGAGATATACGGCCGAATCCCAACCGTTCAATTTTCCAAACGGCTCTATGTTAACCGTGTGTACCTGACATTCAGACAATTTTGTTAGGGCCCATTGCCAGTGGTGAACGGTTGTGAACACACCGTTCTTACAGGGACGGCTCTATTAGAACCGTTCGTGCCCAGAATTCCAACCGACTTGAAATTAACGGTCAAGAGAGACATACGGTTAGATACGAACCGTTCAGATAATGAACGGTCTAACGATAGACCGTTCTTCCCTACAGCTTCAAAAAAAGGAACCCCCTCGTCTCCCTCCACCGTAACCGACGGTGGAAGGAACGAGGGGGCAAACGACGCCCTCACTCTCTCTTCTCAACTCCCTCTTCTCAACTCCCCCTCTCCCTCTCTCAACCTCACTGCACCCCAGCCCGTTTGATGACCCAGACGAAGCACCAGTCCGCCAGGCCGTCGGCCACCGGTGAGGGCTCGCCGCCGCCGGAGCAACCGCCACCGCCGTCGGAGGAGGAGGGCACACCCGGGGTGACCATGGAGGAGCTCGCCATCGTCGTCGCCGACGAAGAGGCCCCTGCCGGCGAGGAGGAGGTGGCCGGAGGACCAACGCCCGCGGGGGCGGCCAAGGCACCACGCGATCCCGAGGTAGGTTCCCCCTCACCTCTTCTTCCATTTCCAACCCTTCCGTTCCATGCATGCTAGTTTTAGGGGCTTAGAGGGTCTTAGGGGGGTTGGTTTAGGGACCACGGGGGTCTCCCAGCCGGCTGGGGGGCCTTCACCGTCGTCGGGGACGACGACGGTAAAACGGTTTAACAGAAACCGTACGTAAAAACAATGCGGTCCCCAAAGGACCGCCTCAAATAAACACGGTGCAGGGAGCACCGCTCACACTCACACTGCTAACGGGGCACCAAAACCCCAATACGGTGAGGGTACCACCGTTCAAAACGTAGACGGACCATATAGGTCCGTCCAATCATGTAGCCAGGCAAAACAATACGGTCCTTACAGGACCGTCACGAAAACAATACGGCCAACGGTGGGCCGTTATTCCTTAGGGAGACGGGCAACCAGACGGTTCAGGGTGATCCGTCCATGATTAAAACGGCTAGGGATGGCCCGTTCAAACTGGGGTACCTGAGAAACAAAGCGGTTTGAGGAAGGCCGCTCATCTACAGAGCGGTTCGTGACCAACCGTTCTTCAAATCAATAATTGGACTCTGAGTATTTTATTTAAATGAAATAACAATGTGAAACTAAATGACTAATGCAAATGGGATGGATGAATGCAGGGGAAGCGTAGGACCCGTACCTCCTGGCTGCAGGTTCGGGCAGTGTATCTGGCACTGCCGGACTTCCAGAGGGAGCGATTGACTGCCATGGGGTTCGCCCCCTTCCTGAGTATTGAGGTGTGTCGTTTTGACGCAGCTCTGCTCTATGCTCTGCACGACCGCTGGGACCCAGTGAGTCGGACGTTCTTGTTCCCGTGGGGGCACATGGTTCCCACGTTGGAGGACGTTGCCAGGCTCACTGGCCTACGCGTGCACGGGTCGCCGGTCAGCGGGACTACTTTTCCTGACTACCGGGGGCTGGCTCGAGAGCTGCTCGGGCTTCAGTTACGGCGCCCCGAGAGGCAGTCGACTCTCCTTCCCCGGGCTGCTCTCCAGGACAGCCTGGGTCTTCGACGAGCTGGCGTTGCAGTGGGCGAGCGACCAGAGGAGCACCTGGAGCGGCTTGTCGAGTTGGCGAGGCCGAGGGTCGCAGCGGCACCGGGACCAGAGGCAGACAGAGTACTACGACGGTTTCTGATGCTGATGTTCGGGCGGCTTCTCTTCTCCACTCGGGCGGACGTGATGAGCTGTCGCTTCCTCCCCTTCCTCCAGGAGCTCGAGCATGTAGGTGACTATGCTTGGGGAGCGGCGGTCCTCGCCTTCCTTTTTGACACCCTTAGTTCGACGGCGCGTCGGACGATGCTTGGGGGCTTCTCCCCCTTACTCCAGGTGCGACTCTCTTCCCTAGTCTTCATTATGCAACTCTATATGCTGACTGAATGCTGACACGACCTTGTGATACAGGTGTGGGCCTACGTGCGCCTACGCGGGTTGGGGAGAGGCGAGGAGACCCGCCCTGGGCTCCTGCCGATAGCGCGGAGGTGGACAGCACCCCGGGAAATGATGGCCCTGAGGAGGCAGGTTCGGGAGCTGCAGGACGACCTGGACTCTCTACCGTACACCTCGGTACGCTTCTAGACTCAGACTCTTTAAATACATGCTATTCTGATGATACTGATGCAGTTTCCTATTCTTTGCAGGTACGGTGGACCCCTTACACGGAGGAGAGCCCGGAGGGCCAGCCGTGGGTGACCGAGGCCTTGGCCTTCTCTGGCCGGGACGTGTGGCTTCACTGCATGAATGTGGTGGAGCCACTACACTTTAGGTTGGTGATGAGGACCGTCGGGGTCCACCAGCCGGCTGTAGAGTTCCCCGCGCCCGAGAAGGCGGAGGAACGAGTGATGAGGACTACCCGGGGACTCCGCGAGGCGTACGACTGGACAGCGAGGAACGCCGAGCAGATTGCTGACTGGGCCGCACGAGGGCGAGCGGTGACCGCCCGGGCAGAGAGCGACAGCGCGTACTACACCGCGTACGCACGGCACTACCGGGACCAGGTGTTCCGAGGCGCCCACCGACCGGTACGACTTCTAAACTTAAACTTTGTCTATTATGCTTATGAATGATGCACTAACAAAGGACTTTTAAAATGTAGGTTGACCCTGCAGGACGGGTGGCAGAGTTGCAGGGACTCCTGCACTCCACCATCCGAGAGAGAGACGAGGCTCGGCAGGCCCTGGCCCTACTGGTGAGTTTTCTAGACCCTAGACTCTTTAAATTATGCAGTTCTATATGATTATGATTATGCCTATGACTGACCTGGAGTATTTGGATGCAGCGCGCCGAGGGTGTTCAGAGGGCGGGACCAGACGCTCCTTCTTCTTCCTCCGTCCAGACCCCAGCAGATCGAGCCGATCGAGAGGCAGACTTTACTCGGATGGTAGAGCGGGCCAAAGCGGCCGAGGTGGCACTCGTGGAGAGGGTAGGCAACTCTAAACTTCCTCCTGTTTATTATGCTTATGAAATATATGAAATGTGACCAACTGATAGTGATATGTGAATGCAGACGTCCGAGCTGACTCGCCTTCAGGCGGAGCTGGAGCGGAGCCGGGTGGCGGCTCTGGAGGAGGCAGCCCGGGTGGCGGAACTGGAGCGGAGCCGGGTGGTAGCTCTGGAGGAGGTAGCCCGGGTGCGAGAAGAGGCTGCACGGAGCCGACCGGTGGACACAGTGGAGACGGCACTCCTCCGTGCCGAGCTAGAGCGACTACGGGCCGGTGCTACCGAGGCGGACCGTTACCGGGCAGAGGCCGAGCGTTACAGGGGTGAGGCAGAGCAGGCCCGTCTACAGGTTGCCCGGCTGGAGGGCAAGGTGGAGGGTATGAAGGAGGCGAGTCGGGAGCGCAGCAGGGCGACTGCGAGCGGCAGCCACGGCACCCACGGCTCCGTGAGGAGTTACTTCACTGGTTCCTCCGGCCATCGGAGGAACGAGGAGGAGGAGCGACGCCGACGACGGCGTGATGAGGCGACCTCAGCGATGCCTCCCCCAAAGAGGCATGAGGGCGGTGGAGACAGCGACGGGGGCCAGGGAGAGGGAGCTGCTTGACTGGTTGTACTGGGCCCATCCTTGTACATGATATGATATGATTAGTGATATGCATGCCTTTGTTTTTTCGTTTGTTTTGTGGATGAATGTATGTATGAGTGGGCGAAATGAGTTTGAGGAGCGCGCTTAGCCTGAGAGAGATGAGCGACGCACACGCCGACCTGAGTGAGACGAGTGACGCACACGTCGATTTGAGTGAGATGAGTGACGCACATGCCGACTTGAGTGAGATGAGAGACGCACACGCCGACTTGAGTGAGATGAGAGCGCTAAATGATTGAGGCATGAGTGCAGCAGGTTAATTGGGGAGCAGAGAGTATGGGCGGTTCTTCCAAAGCCGTTCATAGATAAGAGCGGTTCTCTAAGGGCCGCTTGAATGCGTTGGAATGGTTCCATATAAACCGTATGAGTGGTCGAACGGCAGAGTTCGGGCCGCACAAGTCACTGGGCCCGAGCTTCCTTTGGAGAGAAAAACGGTTGATGATAGGCCGTACAATGTATGGACGGTCTATCGTAAGACCGTCCAATCCCACGTCCGATTTGCTCGAGGGGGGACTCTCTTGAGAGTCCCCAGCCCGAGGGCAAGGTGCTTTGAACTTATCACAACCCTACCTTAGCCCGCCCTAGGCTTATCTGAGCCTAATCCCAAGAGGTTTAGGCTTCCTAATGGACCCTATAAATAGTAGGGAGGTCTGAACCCTCAACTCATCCATCTTCTTTCTCCCAAAGCCTAAAAACCTTTGATTCTCGTCACCTCATCATGAAGAGGGCTTATGATGGAAGTCCTGCGGAGGGAGTGCCCTTTGAAGGGCCAAGACCAGCTAGAAAGGAGCGGGAGGCGATCCAACGGCTAAACTTGATTCCTCATCATCTCACCGCCTCCCCTACGAGAGAGGTAAGTTAGATCAGAATATATGTAATTTCTCTCAATTTCCCTTGTATTTCCTTACATCGTTAGCCTTTTCCTCTTCTCAGCTTCTCCCTGGCCCGAGACACTTTTCTAATTTAAAGTGGGTGGCTCCCATGGTCTGTGCATTGCCCCTCGGGGTGACTCACCTTCTCAAATCCTGGCATCTACACTCCCTCCTAGTTTTAGGTCAGAATTACCCCAAGCTTTCTTTAGACTGGCATAGTATCTCTGCTCTGATGGAGATTTGGCACCCTCAGACTCACACTTTCTTCTTCCCATCTTTTGAGGCCACCATCCTGTTAGAGGAGGTAGAGACATACTTCGGACTCCCTAGGTCCAAGGTGGGGGAGGAAGACTTGATATGCCATACCGTTGCCCCTATCGACCCAAAACTCATCCTAGGGGAATTTATACCTGATAGCGGGGATGTTCGCACCTTCGTAGACCCTCGCCACATCCACCTCCTTCCTCTGAGCCAGTGGGTAGTAGAGCATTGCCGGAATAAGTGCGGGTGGGTTGAAGCCATAGCCAAAGCTGCGTCCATCTGCCTATGCGGGGCCATCCTTTTCCCTTCAGCCGACCATGTCCTAGAGATTCCTTTACTCAGCACCATCAGCGGCCTTTGGCAGGGGTTTTCCATTTCTCAGGCTGTCTTAGCTTATTTGTATGAGGGCCTTACTTCAGCAGCCTTAGGAGGTCCCCTCTTTGGTTCGATGATCCTATTGGAGTGCTGGATGGGAGTTAGGATGAAGTTCACCCTGAGGGAGGATATTACTTCAGTTAGCAGGATCTTTGGGAGCCATCCCCTTTACTTCATAGGGGGCGCCTTCAGATTTTCTCCACAGGTTGAGTGCAGGACGGCTGATCTGAAGACCAGGGACGAGTGGCGCCCGTACATCAACAGGCTGCCCCTGGATAGGTTCGTGATGCGCCCGGATTTCCTCCATGATACCACCATCAGGCTACCGAGGAGAGTTGGCTTGGACTTGAGGCTCGTGAGCGACACCACTTTTGCGATGTACAGCCCACACAGATGCTACCTGCAGATCGGGCTTCCCCGGACGGTGCTACCTACGCTACCCTACCTTCCCATGCTACAGGCCCGGAGGATCGGGACAGAGGAGGACGAGCAGGCGGTCAGGAGTGCGTTGATCATGTGGGAGGTGAGCAGGGTGCGTACCCTACCAGCAGAGGTCGAGGAGGCTTCAGAGACTAGACATGCTTATCTTAGGGAGTTGAGAGAGATACGTCCTCGCGGGGATGCCCAGCGGCGGACTGAGTGATTTTCTTCTGTTTTTATGATGATATGGGATAGGATTCTTATATTCGGACAGCTTGATATATGATAAGATTTGATGAGATTGAGTTTGAGCTTTGCAATATGATTATGATGTGATGTGATTGCATAGGCTAATGCGAGGATTGAATATTCCTGTAGTCCCGAGTCAACTGTCCTTCCGACCTGCCCCTGCACACATGCAAACATGAAACAGATTAAATCTATTTTAGGCTCAGCCCCTTGCCTACAGCAAGTTAGGAGACGACCCATTCTTGACTTTTGGTCAAGGGGGTGAGCCTTATTAAATAGGCAAATATCAAAGTGCGAGAAAATGCAGATGAATGGAAGAAGAAAACATGTAAACGCAATTTTTGTTGGATTTTGAAATATTTGATTTTTTTCGGGTTTTGAAATATTTGATTTGATTTTTTTTAGATTTTGAAATATTTGATTTTTCTGAGTTTTGAAATATTTGATTTTGTTTGGGTTTTGAAATATTTGATTTTTTTTTGGATTTTGAAATATTTGATTTTTTTCGGGTTTTGAAATATTTGATTTGATTTTTTTTAGATTTTGAAATATTTGATTTTTCTGAGTTTTGAAATATTTGATTTTGTTTGGGTTTTGAAATATTTGATTTTTTTTTGGGTTTTGAAATATTTGATTTTGTTTGGGTTTTGAAATATTTGTATTTTTTGGATTTTGAAATATTTGATTTTTTTGGGTTTTGAAATGTTTGATTTTTTTGGATTTTGAAAAACTTGATTTTTTTTTGGGTTTTGAAATATTTAAATTTTTTGGGTTTTGAAACCAGCTCGGGTCTCAATAGCAGGGACCTTCTCGTCTTGCTACGGAATTCCAAGGTTCAGCGCGTGCAGGAAGGGGGACCGCCCGTGATCGGCGTCAACTTTGCTCGACGGTGCTTCTGCTGAGGCCATATCCGGGGTGGGATTCATTCCTTGGGAAAGTAAAAAAAGATTGAGTAGGGAAGCCGACGATAGGTGTAGAGGTTTTTAGGGCTTGAGTTCTTTCCCGGGACCCCCCCTTTCTCAAGGAATCTGGTCTGTTGCGCCGGGGCTTTGTATCCGTCATCGAACCTTCACCCGCTCTAGGCACGCATGCGACCGGGCTCATAACGTCCCGCGGGGAAACTGTACTGCCACTCTTGCCATGCCTAGCCGCATCCTTCGGGGATTCAGAGAGCTTCGAGCTTTGTGCTTTCGGCTTTTGCCCCTGTTCTTTTCTTTTTTCTTTTTTTTGTTTGCTTTCCTTTTCTTTCTCTTCTTTCTTTTTTTCTTCTTTTGCGGAGTGAGGTCTTGACGGATTGCCCCTATTTGAGACCCTTCTTAACGGGGAGCCTGGGTCAGTCCTCGCCCCCTTATTCACCACTTGCCCCTATCTCCAACCGAGAGAGAGGAAATACAAGGATTTCCACCATCCCCGAGCATGGCCAAAGGAGAAACGGTGTCGGGTAGCATGAGAATACCGCACCACGGGGTCGTGTAGTGTGTGAGATGCTGGACCTGGGTCCTCCTTTCGCAATTTGGTGGGGTATGCCCTGCCATCGAGCCGTTCGCTGATTTTATTTTTATGGATGAAAACGCTTTAAATACAGCCCATTCCACGGGTTCGGCAATTCCTCCCCCTCCGAGTTAATTAGACGATACGCATTGCCAGGATAAGCTTCTTTGATTACGAAGGGCCCTTCCCAGTTGGGTTGCAACTTAGACCTGGGACCTGCAGACCTGATGAATTTGCGTTTCAGAACCATATTACCCACTTGAAATTTTCTTTCGATGACCTTCTTTTGAAAATATCGCGAGACCCGCTTTTGATATACTGAAACATGATTGGCCGCATTCAACCTCTTCTCGTCTAAAAGTTCCAGTTGGACTAGCAACGCCTCTCGATGTTCGTCGAGATTAAGTTCCTTATCCAGCTGCACCCTTAGGGAAGGGATTAGAATTTCATACGGGAGCACCGCTTCCATTCCGTAAGTGAGGGCAAAGGGAGTCTGCCTTGTGGGAGTGCGGACGGAGGTGCGGTAGGCCCATAGAGCTTCTATCAATTTGTCGGCCCAATCAGCAAATTTATGTGATTCGCATGTTTTCTTGATAATTTTGAGAAGGGTCTTATTCGTGGCCTCAGCCTGGCCATTACCTTGGGGGTAGTATGGTGATGAATGATGCAAAACTATATTGAATTTCTTACAGAGGTCCTGGAGTTCTTGTGAGATGAATTGAGGCCCGTTGTCGGTGACGATGCTGCTTGGCACTCCGAATCGCGAGATAATGTTCTTCATGATGAAGCGGCATACTGTGGTGGCTTTGATTTCTGCATAAGCCTCAGCTTCGGCCCACTTGGTGAAGTATTCTGTAGCCGTCAGAATGAAGGATTTCTGTTTAATCGCAGAGTTCGGATCACCGAGGGGCCCGATGATGTCAAAGGCCCACACAGAAAATGGCCAGGGGGCCGTAATGGGACGAAGAGAAGAGGCTGGAGCGTGGATTTTGTCGGCATGGATTTGGCACTGAAGGCACCTACGGACATAGGTAGAGCAATCTTCTTCTAGAGTTGGCCAGTAATAGCCCTGCCTAAGAATCTTCTTTGCCAAGGCCTGTCCGTTCACATGCCCTCCACACTCGCTGGAGTGGGTTGCTTCCACGACTTTCCAAGCTTCTTCGTCATCTAGGCACCTCATTAGAACTCCACTCAGAGCCCGCCTATACAATTCACCGGCGATGATCGTGTACCTGGCGGCGACTCTTCTAATGGCTTTTCGTTGCTCAGCGTTGGCTGCTTCCGAAAATGTACCATCCTTGCAGTATTGCTCGATCTCATAAAACCACGGCAATTCTTCCTCTTCAATGATCTCCTCGAGCTCAGTTAATGAAACCTCTTTTATCTCCTCCCTTTCTACTTTCTTCTCTACGGACATCCTAAGATTGTTGAACCAGGGATCCTGCGGGGAAGGAACGTCTAGCCTTTGGACCACAATGGTCTCGGTGGCGCGACTTAGGGGGAGTGATAGAGAAGAGGCGAGAGACGCCAGGGCGTCGGCCAAGATATTCTGAGAGCGGGGAGTGTGAATATAGACGAGTTTCCTGAATTGCCTGGCCAAGAGCGTGACCAGATCCTGGTAGGGTTTGAGCTTAGGATCACGGGTGTGATAGGTTGACAAAACTTGACGCAGCACCAGCTGGGAGTCTCCTATGATGTTTAGGTATCGCACACCCAAGATGTAGGCGTGCTTCAGACCGGCAAGGAGAGCCTCATACTTGGCTATATTGTTGGTGGTGGGAAATGAGAGTTGATATGCCACGGGGATGGTCACCCCTTCTGGCGTAAGGAGAACGGCCCCGACTCCGCTGCCCTGGGAATTAAGGGCGCCATCAAAGTGGAGGGACCAGAAAGGAAGATGAGTGACCACCGCCAGGTGTTCATCGGGGAATTCATCCTGAATGGAATAAGTGCGAGGGATAGGAGAATGAGCTAGGTGCTCGGCAATAGCATATCCTTTGATTACTTTCTGCACGATGAAGGTGATGTCGAACTGGGAGAGAAAACTTTGCCAGCGAGCTAGCCGATTAGAAAGGACCGGCTTTTCCAACAGATAACAAATGGGGTCCATTCTAGAGATGAGCCTGACCTCGTGGGTGAGAAAGTAGTGTTTAAGCTTCTACGCTGCCCACACTAGTGCTGCACAGGTTTTCTCCATAGCAGTGTACTTGGATTCAGCAGGATTAAATAACCTTGAGAGATAGTACGCCGCCCTTTCTCTTCCTTCATCATCAACCTGTGCCAAAACAGCTCCTAGGGAGTCCTCAATTACAGAAATGTACAGGATCAGGGGTTTCCCAGGGACGGGTGGTTGTAGAACCGGGGGATTAGAGAGGTACACCTTGAGTTCCTCATAGGCCTTTTGACATTGTTCATTCCATTCGAATTTCGCGCCGGCCTTTAACAGGTCATAAAACGGGCGGCATCTTTGCGAATGCTGAGATATAAATCTCCTGATAAATTGCAAACGCCCGATCAAACCTCGAAGCTCAGTGACGTTCTTCGGCGGTGGCATTTCCATGACGGCCTTTGCCTTGTTCGGATCGATCTGAATCCCCCGTTTACTAACTATAAACCCAAGTAATTTCCCTGATGCAACTCCGAATACACATTTCTTTGGATTCATCTTTAACTTGTATTCCCTAGCCCTTTGCAGTACCTTGGCTAGAATGGCGGGGTGCTCTTCTTGTGACCTCGATTTGACTAAAATATCATCCACATAAGCTTCTAAATAAACGTGCATCATATCGTGGAAGATAGCCATCATCGCTCTTTGGTAGGTGGCACCTGCATTTTTCAACCCAAATGGTATAACGACGTAGCAGTACGTGCCCCAAGGTGTGGTGAACGAGGTCTTTCTTGATCCTCCGGAGCCAAAAGTATTTGGTTATACCCTGAGTAGCCGTCCATGAAGGAGAGGGCTTCGTACCCAGCTGTATTATCGACCAAGACGTCGATGTGAGGAAGTGGAAAATCGTCTTTCGGACATGCCTTGTTTAAGTCCCTGAAGTCAATACAGATTCGAATTTTACCATCCTTCTTCATCACCGGGACTATGTTTGCCACCCATTGCGGGTACAGCACCACTCTAATGAACCTGGCCTTATGCAATTTATCGACTTCTTCCTTAATCCTCAAGGCCATCTGCGGGTGAAATCTTCTTGCCTTCTGTTTAACGGGCGTTGCCCCTGGTTTGAGAATCAGCCTGTGTTCGACCAACGCGGGGTCAAGGCCTGGCATGTCTTCGTAGGACCAGGTGAAAGAATCGCTGTACTCCCTCAAGACTTTGACAAGTTCCTCTTCGACTGGAGGAGGGAGATTGGCGGAAATAAGTATGGGCCTGGGGTCCTCTACTGTTCCGAGGTTAATTTCTTTAGTGGATTCATTCACTGCTACGGAAGGCTCGTCGAACTTCTTCAAGCCTTAAGCATATAGGTCGGCAGTGTCATCCATCTCATCTTCCTCATCATCAACTGGGTCTTTCTCATTCACAATTTCATATACTCCTAGTCCATCCTTGCTCCATACCTTATCAATTCCCTCATCATCTTCCAGGATAATCGCGGTCTCCACAAATTCCGGACACTTCAACAGAGCATGACATCTCCCAGCCAAATCTTGTAGAAACCTACTGGGGATGGTTTTAGGAGGGCGCGTTACGGCAGGTGCCGCAGACGCGGATGGGCTGACAAAACTCGAACTAGACTCTACCCTGACTGACTCGACCATCCTAGAGGACTCTGTACACTGTACATCTAATCTAGGGGAGAAGAAATCTACCGGAAAAGAAACAGGGGTCTCGCGCCCCTGGGGATCTGAGCAGAACATAGCGTAATCTTCCATGGAGACCTCCGTTTTGGAATTGGCATTTTTTTTTTTTTTTTGGAGGCCGGAAGTGATCACACAACAGGAGGAAGAAGGCGGAGGAGGAGGAAGTTGCATGGGGAACAATTCCGGGAAGATGCAGTCAAAGAAAGGGTCAGAAGACTTAAACCACATTTCATGGAGCTGAGCTCCTGGAGGAGGAGGAGTGAATAGGGTTGATAGATCAATGGGCGGGCAGCGCCCGCAAGCACATGGAACGAATAAAATTTTGGGTCTCTCCGCAAAGTACGGGTCGACCAGGAGTGGAGGGGAACGGGGAACAGAATCCCGCTGTTGAAACCAGGAAGCGAGACGGGATGGGGACATAGAATAAGTAGTGATGGAGCTCCCCGTCTTCCGGGGCCCCTGGCGGGCCAATGGCATCGGGGGGGGCCTTACCAGCTGCGTCTCCTTCTTCTTTGGGTCACCCTCTTCTTCATAAAACATCTTTGTAAAGTAGTTAGCAAAGTCTTCTAAGTCACCGACTAGCCCTTGCGGTGATGGTGGAGGATCGGCAACAGCACAAGCTTCGTCTATCTTTTCTTCAAGGCTGGATGGCGAGGTCTTCAAGGTGCCGGGCTGCAACGGACCTTTCACAAAGTGTTGCCGGTAGTCCCAGGTCAACGGCCCAGAGTCCCCAAGCACTGACATGGAGGATTCATGGTAGCCGAGGCCCCGGCGGCCCATCTTCCTTCCCCTGGGAATGGGGTTGGTTCGGCCCTGCAGTTGTGCGCCGAGTCCTTGGCCTGGCTGATAGCCCAATTTTAGAATTATGTGCCACCCTTTGGAGTCTCTCATCTTGGGCTTAACCTTCACATTGATTGGTGCAGCGGTGGGCTTGCGCGACGCATACGCCCACGAATAGTTCAAGTCCATGACAGATAGAACCGGTCCGTTACTCGGCCATAGTGTGGGCAGAATCTTGGCTGCTATGGCGTCAACGTTTTGAATTGTAGAAACACTTTTCACCTTGACCACTCGCCCCTGGAATGGGAACTTCAGACACTGGTGGGCGGTCGAGGGGACGGCGTTCAAACTATTCAACCATGGACGACCCAGAATGGCTTTGAACATTGGGTCTATGTCCAACACATAAAATTCTACATCCATCACCAAGGGCCCTAGCTCGGCCTGCACAGTTACTACCCCGTGACAAGCACGTCTGGAGTTATCATATGCGGCTATCGTGGTTGGTGTCGGCTTGAGCATTTCCTCTGATATATTACAAGCACGAAGGGTACTCAATGGGCAGACATTTATCGATGCCCCTGTATCCACAAGGGCGGATTCCACTGTTGTTTTGTTTAAAGAGATGGTAATACATAACGGCATCTACCGTGCCTCAGGAGGAGCTAATTCTGACTCAGCAAATGCGATAGAGGGCCCCTTTGTGATCGTGGCCAAGACCGCGGGCAGGCTATCCACCGCCACATCCTCGCTCACCATAACTTTCTGTAGGAAGATTTTCAGGGCGTCTTGGTGGAGCGGCGATCTCTTGATCAGCTCTAACACTGAGATTTTAGCCGGCAGCCGGTCTAAATGCTGTAATAAGTCATATCTTGTGCCCGGCACCGGATCTATCTCCTCTGGTTCAACTGTAGGGGAGGAAACTGCAGGGTTTGGTGCAGATGCACCTGGGGAAGGAAACATTCTCTGGAAGGGACGCTCGCTCCGAAGGGCGCATTGCGATGCTTGTACGGCCTGGACTGGACCCCCGCTCGGCCTGGTGGGGTAGGCGAATGGCGTGGAGATGGGGGTGAGGATGACGGGAGTGGGCTTAATGGGCCCTGGTGGAGGGGAAATGGGTGAAGGGTTAAGCTTAGGGGAGATGATGGGAGGCACGGCGGGTGGTGGTGAGAGGACGGATGGAGTAGAGGGGAATGTAGAGGGCCTAAGAGGCGACGCGGGGGAAGTGACGGGCGGTGTAGCGGCGGGTCTAAGGATGGAGGGGATGGCAGGTGTGGGAGAGTAGTGGTGGTGTAAGGCCAAGAGATGGGCGGGGGTCTCATCATCAATCGTCCACCCAGCGTTGGGGGCTGGGCGCTGGACCACATTCACTTGTGCTGGAGCCGGTGTCGGCGGTTGTTGTTGCTGCGGAGGAGCGGGCTGATGCATTGGCATGGGATTTTGATGGATCCCAAGGTCTTGCTGCTGCGGTTGCTGTTGGGGCTGTTGCTGCTGCTGCTGCTGGGGCGCCGCCTGTTGCGGCCTGGCCTGTCTCTGCCTCTGCTTGATATCCTCAATTAGCTGGCGCATTTGGGCCCAATCAATCCTCTGGCCCTCATGCAAATCATACACCAGGTCTCTGAACTGATAGCATCGCTCTACCGTGTGCCCGGGTTGCCGATGGAATATACAATATCGGGATTGGTCGGCGGCCGGATTCCAGTTCGGGCGTTCAGGAGGCAGCTGGAGGTCACCAGTGTACATTAGAGCAGAGAAAATATCTGGCAAGGTCTCCGGAAGAGGGGGGTAATGAGCCCTCTTTGGAGCCGGTGAGCGCATGTGGGGGGGGGGGGGTGGTTATGGTGGGGGTGGGGGGGAAGAGGTGGGGGGGTCATGGGGGCGGTGGGGAGGGGGTGGGGTGGGTGGGGTGGGGAGGGGGT